>VXBR01003333.1:341921-373190 GCA_013400215.1 Cisticola juncidis | reverse complement strand
AAAAAAAAAAAAAAAATACAGACAAACTAAAAAGTAAGGCAGTCTGATGAATCACCCTCGACAAAGACATATAAAGTACCTGTAACAGACATCAGAGGGGTGCATAGGAGGCAACATCACAAAGAAAATCAAGATGTTCACATCTCTGAAAGTTGCACTTCACCATTTTCCCAAATGTGTGTTAAGTGTCAAATGAACTGTGTCTTCTCTACTGTGCTTTGCACATGCCTCTGAGTGTATGTATAAATAAATAAGCAAAGGATGTTTCTAAAACTTTTCATTGTTCTTTCTTTCCAACCAAGTACCAAATACAGCTGGCTGAGGAATTTTTTTTCTAGTCTTGTTCTGTTAATGTGCTCTTTTAACATAAAAAAGATGGCAACTGAACAGCAGGATAAGCTGGAGGGTGAGGGAGAGAAAAATACCCATTTTCTGGAAAATCCCTAATGCAATTCCTACTTTTTCCTTGCCCTCCAGTCACCTGTCTGCTCCATCTCCTTTTATGTGGGTGTAGCACTCTGGTGGTTATGGTGCTCCAGCCAGCAAGATTTTTTCCAGCTTTTGTGGCATAAGAGTCTAATGACTGCAGAGCCTGCAGGACAGCTAGCAAGCTTGTTAGACACACACACACACACACACACACACACACATATATATGTATAAATATATATATTTAACTCCCAGTGAAGAAGAAGGCACTGAAAATAATTCATCTGCAAAGCTGCCTCTCATTTTGAAAGTAAACCTATACTGTTTGTACACTGAAAACTAAGATGCATTTTTTTGTAGTACCAGAGAAGTGCTACTATTCAAAAAGCACATTAGAAGAAATGAAATCCTGTTTGACAAAAACTGGGTTTTATGTTGTGAAAGTCAAATTATATTAAAAGCATTCAGACACCATTGAAGTTATCCCTTTATCTGAACAATGTGATAACGCCTGTGTGTTTTTATCTACTCAGTCAGAAATGATAGAGTTTAAGCTCCAGCAAAGAATGAAATAATGCACCCTAAGGTTTAAAAAAAACAGTCCATTGAAATAAAAAAGCGATAATTCTTACTTATTTGATTGTTTATTTAATACCAGATACTTTGTGTCTGAAACATAATACATTAAGGAAATTTGATCTTAATAAAAATGTCTGCATGAAAGCAGTTAAATGAACAGATCCTAATGCAGTTCCAGACTCATTCAAAATTCTTTGCCATATGTAGTCTGGAAATCAGAATCCTTTACACGTCTATGTACAACTACTTACTTTTCTAAATACAGACTAGATGCATGAGTGGGGTTTGTGATAATTTAGGATTAATGAATTTGGTCTCACAGCCAACTAAAACCTATTAGTTTTGTAATGGATAGACTTGTGCTTTGGTTTGCAAGATATGTGTTTTTGATGTAGGTCCTGCTTTAGCAGGAATTGTCAGTACTGAAAGCTTGGATATGCATAGAGTAAGGATTGTATAAAAGAAATAAAATCTTGTTCTCTTTGTATATTTGAGTCAGACTCTGTACACAGCAATCTTTTGGATGGGATGAAAACACTTTTTTTTTCTGTGCTTTCTTTACATCTGTCCTCTCTGAACATGTAAGAAAGTTGGTCCACAGGCTGCATACAGAAAAGGTGAATATGTTATTAACTATTCCCTTACACACTGACACCAGATGACAGGTCAATTATTGCTTTTTTGGTCATTTTTTGTAACTAATTAACCATGCACAATTTTCTTTTCCAGATGGTATTGCCAGTTAGTGGAGGAAAAAATATATGCTCTTGATTTTGATAAATGGAGATGAGGCATTTAATTAAACAGATTGCCAGGAGATTGTTTGGACCTGTAGAATTAAAAATAGATAGCAAAACTATTTTGGATCGATTGAAAGAAATGTTTTGTTACTTCAATCAATACAGAATTTGTGAAATTTCCTAAAAGTAACATGAAATCTATTTGTAAAGTAGATTGGTAAAAGAACTACAGTGTTATGAGTGACATATGTCCAATAAACAGTGTAAGAGAGGAATTTGATATAAGATGGTCAAGCTGGCTTAATATCATTGGAGAATTCTTCTTTTTGCATCGAAGTGTGTAGTCTTCAAATTATGTCAGGCCCTCCTGGGGATTCAATCTGGAATCATTTCCAAGTGAACATGAAATGTCTTAACATTTTTTCACACTTTACTAATTTTGCAAGCATCTATGCAATGGTACATCATGCTTGCTTCTAGAGCTGGAATAGTACATTTAAGCTTTTTTGTAGGATATTTTAATGAAAGAGGGCAATGCTAAAAGGGACTGCTGGAATATACATCTAGAAATCCACCTGAATTTTCCAAAAAGAAATATCATTTATTCTTAACCAATGTTTCTCTAATCTGTTCTCAAAAAACCTCCAGAGGCAGAGGTCTCATCTGTTCTCTTACCAACAGACTCCATATATCCCCTGTCTCTCTAATGGCTGACTCTTCTTCATTTGAAAACTCTTACCAGTCAGGGTGAGGAAACAATGCTTCTTCAATTTAGAGATGTCACTGAGGTAAGAAAGGCTGAGAATACACTGAAGGAGAACAGAATTCAAAACAGGTGATGAAATGGCTTGGGAAAAACATGGGATGAAGCGTTGTAAGGAGAAAATATACCAGCACAATGAACTGCATACTGCAGCACTATTCAACACTTTGCAGCCATCATATTTTTGTCATATTTCCTGCCCTTTTCCTGAGAATTTTATACAAGTCTTCCTCTTCTTCCACGAATATGCAAAACTTGCAGTCACCTTCTGTGAAAGTTAGGTACCTATGCACAGAATCACAAGTGGTGGTGCTGAGTACACAGAGATGCCTCAAAAGAATTTGGAATTATGCTGCAGGTTCCAAGGAGCCAAGGACGTCATCATTTCTGAAAGTAAAAATATCTCAACACTGAATAAACAGCCATTGAATCTCAGCACACTGTTCACTGTAAGAGCAATTTGCTTTGAGAAAGAGAAAATTATCCTCAGAAAAATCACAAAATTTCATGGGCTGATATATGGAATTATGGTCCTGAGGTAACAATCAAATTTGTTTTCCACTGGACCAAATGAAAAACTCACTCATTCTGTGGATCTGTGCCTTCTAACACAGAAGACTAACCAAGCTCCTACATGTTTATGGGTGTCTGAAATGCCAATTGCTGTGTTAGGGAATGCAATCTCCTGTGCTTACATTCCTTCGTACTTGTAAATTTTCTCTTAAACAAAGTTAAACTTGTTTGTTTGTTTGTGTTTTGGGTTTTTTTGTTGTTGTTGTTTTTGGCTTTGGTTTTGCTGGTTAATATTATGTGCATCCAAATGTTGCACTATGGCAAGCAATGAGGTTTGATTTTTTCATCAGAAGCCAATGAGCCCACTAAGATCACTGCAATTTTTAAAGCAATCTGTGATTATACACACATTGTGTTTATTGTATAAAACTGTCCCAGGCTTGATCTGACATCATATCCCAATCAATTCATGACTGAATGTGATTAACTTTATTTCCGTGTTTCATGTGGACATAATGGAGAAAAGAGACCAGTTGTCACTGTTTTTCTAGATCTCTGTACTTTAGGTTTCACTTGTTACAGCTCCTAAGAATTTTAAAGGTAATTTCCAAAGTATTGGCCTGGAAAATGTTTGTGAGTATGAAAGAAGAAACAAGGAGATGCAAATTCATTTTGAATAATGCATTAATTTTTTAGAAAGGAAAACTGTGAAGTATATTAAGCTAATGAAATATTAAATGAATTATTATGCTAATATATCAGTTAATGGTATGTGAAATTTTACATTATCTTACATACCTTGTAGCTGTCACTCATCTTCACCCTAAATTTCTCAAGGTCTCATTGAAAAATTGTGGATGTAATTATCTAACTATCAAGAGGAGTAAACAGAATTTTTCCCTTGGTAGAATCTTTAGGTTAATTAATAGGTTAATAAACGGAAATTATATTTACTAAAAACAACAAGGGAATATCTTCATATTGACGAGACTTTGAATATCACTCTATTATTTGTAGCCATCACAACACAAAAGATTTTTTACTTAGTTACAAAGAGATAAAAGCCTAGAAAAGAATGGAAAATAGTTAAGTAGAACATCATATTTTAGAATATATGTTAAAACAAAATGTAAAATTTTAACTCAATTTGCATTATTCAGATATATAAATAAATTAGAGGCCACCTTAGATATTATGCAATTAAAAAGACCAGCAATTTGTGTTCAAATGCAATTGATTTTCTGAGAGTTTTTTATTATTACTATGCCAAAAGTTTTCTTACAGAATACAGTGTAACATAGAAAGGCTTATCTATAAAAACATGGAAAGCAAAAAATTAAGGGGCTTGATATATTTAAAATGACAGATTTTTTATGCTATCTAAGTAATTGTAACAAAGAAAGATTCAGTTCAAGATTTCAACCCTTGCCCCTTAGAATCTAATAGAAAACCACATTAAAATCTAAAAATTCTCTGCTTTTTTTCCCACAAAAAATACTCCAAATAGTACATGTACATTCAATGGAAATGGCCATAATAATTGTAACCTTTTGGGGAAAAACATCTTGAATATTTTTCCAACTCATCTCTTTTGATGGCCTTTTGTGTGTAGTTCAGACTTCTCTGAAGTGACTGAACGAAATGTCAGTCAAAAGAGAAGTCTATCAGTGATAATTCTCTCTGATATTTACCCTCCTTCGTGTTTTATTTGGCCCCACACAAGAAAAAAGCATTTAATTTTCAAAATCTAAGGTGGAAATGAGAAATTTTGGCATCAAAGAAGGAATTATGTGTGCAAAGTGGTTAAGCAGAAGGTATTTTTGCTGTAATGTATAATGACTATTTCAAGTTCCAAAATAAATAGGAACACAATGACAATCTGCAAATAATATTGGAACCTCTGAGGAGCTTTTGATGAAAAATACTGTTAGCTACACATTTATGCCCTATGATTGTTGAAATAATGAACTTTTATTCTCTATCTAAACAAGCACCGAGAAAAGTATTAATTTTTTTAATTATATGTATGACATATATAAAATAATGACTTTTAAAATGAAATCATTGAACATTTACAACCAAAGACAGTACATACATACAAAAAAGGAGTCTCAGTGAGCTTCATTTGGAACAATGATATTCACAATGTTCATCAGTGGAAAAGGGCTTTTGTTGAGACACATCTATTTAATTTCTTAAAATATTTTTCAAAATTAGCAGAAGAAATATTTTTTGGCTCATATTTCAAATACTGACTCGTTTCTTTAAAATATATATTTTTTATCTTTTTTTTTTGTTGATTTCCTATTGTGCAAAAGACACTTTAGTATTCCAGGGAGGTCACATTATAGAGATAAATGCAAAATAAGCTCTGCTCTTATCTTTACTGATGTGACTGGTCTGGCTAGTTTTTGTTTGTCATAAGATGAAAAGAGAGGAAACTTTCTTTGAAAAATATGACTGTAGAAAAAAGATCAGATTTTCTGCATAATATAGATAATAATTCTTATTATTGTACCCAAAACAAATGCACAAAACATTTCCATTTAAATCCATTCTGGTTTGAGGTGTGCCTACTGATTTATGAGGTATGGCTGGACCTATGGGTGTCCCACAGCCAGGGCACAAGGAGTGTGTGTTTCCATGAAGTGCTAGTGGAGCAAGTCTGTCTGTCTGACATTGTCATTTTGGTCTACGAAGGCCACTCATTTCCTCAGGGACCCTTCAGACACGATTCACAGAATTTTGAAGCCAAAGATGTGAATACCCTTCTATTTTTCCAGGAAATTTTCAGTCTGGGTACCGTAATGAAGTCTAAGTCTAAAGATGTTCCCTAGACAACTCTTTACTCTGACAACCACATATATCTATGGTCTTTCAAGTTATTTAACTTGATAAATCTGAGTTATGATTTTTGGGTTTTAGCCTTGATGGATAAATTTCATTCAGCTGGATATTATTTGATATCCCTTAATGTATTAAAACAATATCATGTGCTTGTTCACTGAAATAGGTATAAATCTTCTTGCTAAAAAATATAAATGTTTTTCTAACTAATACTGGTTATGTATAGAAGCCATAGAATGGGCTCAAGGCTGGCAGGATGGATATGTTGGCTTGACAGTCCTTAGGAGACAGTTTTCCTCTGGCTCAAATTACTCTTCTCTCTCAGAACAGCACAAATTATTACTCTCAAATCATATTAAATCCACCAACAACTAACAAGTTCAGTGTAGGTTCAATTTCAAGCCAGTTTTGTACCATCTAAATAATTTCTTTTTCACTGAAACACCGGGGAGGAAAATATAAATGTATAAATAGAAATCCATAAAAATGTAATTTGCACAAGCAACCATAAACATGTTTTATTGTGATGTCTGTCATCATTAAAATCACTTCAGTTAACTTCAGGAAAGATTAAAAAATTCAAGGAGAACATTCATTACTTATAGGTAATATTTCAGCATTCTGCTATGAAAATCCTAGGAAGTAGGATATTAACACATGAGAATGCCTTCAGAGATTTTGATCTGGAACATGTCATTGTTGAGCCAGAACAACAGGAAGAAGATTTTGATTCCATGTATTTCTTTTCCTGGCAGGATGGTCTCATGTGGCTCTTTACACTATTAATGTAATTGACAGTTAATAGAAAATAAGTCCTAAATTTATTGAAGCTTTGAAGGAAAGGGAAAGTAGATTTAATGCAAGAATCCTTTTTAAATGTTGGAGACAATATTTGTGTGATCTCCTGAGCTCTGTCTCATCGTGACATTTTCCCAGGTTGTTAGAGTCACATTTCACTATCCTCTCTAATACTCCTTGGCAGAGTACAAGGACTACAGCTTGATTTGAGTTGTCACAGTGCAATGTGTCCTCAAGACAACTTTGAAAACAAAAGAACAAAGTGCTATAGAACACACTGTAGCTTTTCAGTGGGAAATAGGAGGATTTGTGGTGTACTTAATAAGCAGTGAAAGCATAAATTGTCTTCCTTGCTTGTATATTTTTTACATTAAACAGTGGCATATCCTTTCAACTTCAATGAAACAGTAACTGTGCAGTCTAGAGGAGTATATGCAGTTCAGAAATAGTCTTGGGCAATCTCTTGAAATAGAGGGAAAAAAAATAAATGTTTGCATGCAAATTTACTGCTGTTTGTTGTTGGTTCTTGAGTAATGAGCACATGGAGGTTTTGAAAGAGCTTAATGCTGCTGACAGTCAGTTGCAGCTGCGTGACATATTCTCTACATGCCTTTTGAAATTTTAATTTCTAATGGTTATAGAAGCTGTGAAACAGAGAAACCTTAAGGGTGAAGCCTCTCATTATCTCACAGGAGAGGTACAATTGAGGTTCTGGCTGAACAATTCTCCCCTTTCTGCCCTTGGTGCTTTGTAACTGACACAAAAATCTTTCTCCACAGGTAAGAGCTTATTTTCTCCATTTGCACTCAAGATTTTAGCATGTCCACTAAGACATCTTCTTGTTGTTGGCAACACAAGGATTTGGCTGTTCTTCTTCAATGATTTGTACCTTGTAATATTTGGGCAATTAGGACATGAACTATTTATTCCTTTTGATGTTTTGGGGGAGTTTTTGAGGTTTTTTTATCTGTACGTTGCTCTGTACAAGATGGTATGAAATACAGTGAGAAAAAACAGGCAAAATGACAAATGTGATAAAACCTTCAGTATTCTTTCCCTGTGTTTTTTTGTTTTTTTTTTTTTTTTTTTTTAATATCTAGTATTTTTATGGAAAAAGAAGTCCTGATTAATATTTATGATTCCCAATTCCTCATGACGTATTTTGCAACTCCCTTTTCAATTTGTTATTCCTAGATCAATTTCATTTTCAACCATAAACAAATCAAAACCATAATAAAATTTTTAATCTATCAGTTTTCAGATGATATGTTATTGTTGATAACTTTGCCAAAGAATGTGTTGGATATCCAAGAAATCTTTCATAAAGCAATGATTTCTGAGTACAAATAACTATCAAAGAAAATTTACCTCAAATAAAAGAATACATTGTAGTACCACTGGGAAGGAAAATATCAATTTATATCTGGCCAGAGGTTCGGAAGTTCAGAACAAATTTATTTCAGAATAAACAATAAAAATTGCTTCAGTGCTAATAGATACCCAAGCATTAGGGTGGGACTAGCTGCCTTTTTTGTTTTTTTTGGTAGAATAATGCCAGAAAATATCTAGGTAACCTCTGTAGATATATAATTACCTCTTGATATCTGTATCAGCCTAGGAAAAAGTATATTTCTTCTTGAAAAAAACTAGTTTTAGAGCACTTCTTACCTTGTCCAGCACAAGTAAGGATATCTCACAGAAAAATACCACCTGCAGAGCCACAGTAGCATCCCCTACTCTGTCTCTAACCTCTCTGGCAGAATGAAACCTGGAATCTCTGCCATTCACTTTATCTTAGGGGACCACTGTGACCTTGCAATCCCAACTTTCCATTTACAGGGAGAAAAATGGAGAGAAGAGTCTCAACATCTCAATTACTTAATGTATTTTCCTTTACTATTTTCCTGTATGACTTCCTGACCATCTTAAAATCATGCAAGAGTACTCTTAGAGTCCTGTTGAAAGTTGACTTGTTCTTCATTGTTATTATAGCTGTCTTCCAGCTTTAAATATTTCTTTTCCTGTTATATAATTACTAATATGTGACACATCCTGACTGCGATAACTGCATTGAAGGGAAAATAAAAAACACAACAAATTATAAAAGCCTGTTTCTTTGTTTAAGTCTCAGACACTAATTAGTCTAAGGAGCAAAGTGTCAAATGCTATTCAATAGCACTGAAGAATAGTTTAAAACTAAAATTGAAAAATGGATAAATAAAAGGTCTTTGTACAGAAGGAAGATGAACGGAGTAGAAATTCTGTGAGAGGTAAAACAAAAGGAACTCACAGTCTAAAAAACTTAAATGTCAGGTGCAGAAAATTAAAATTCGTTGCTTTTTTAAAGCTTAATATTTGAATTTACCCCTTACTGGTGAAGAAAATGCAATCTTTCAGGATCAAGCAGGATGGATCATTACACCATTGAGACACTTCTATCACTACTGATTCTGCTATGGGTCTGTGAAGATACTTCAAGTTGTAGAGTCACTGGTCTAATAATTTCTGTTTCCACTGAATTTACTATAATTTTTATTTTTAAAAAAAATTGGTTTCATAGATGAAATTTTAATCACTGTTCACAGTTGAAATTGCATTGTCTGCCTTTAAGGAACCCTTTTCCTTTCACTATTTTTTTTTATTCCCTGTGACATTCCATGCTATATTTTCTTCCTCTTCTTAAATCACTTTGACTCCTAAGGAATCACAATTAGGCTTAGTGTTGGGAAAAAGCCTTTCAGCCCCAAAGAGGGTATTCTATATGACCATCAGGTAATAAAAAATATTAGTATCCTTCTGTGTTTTCTCTGTCAATTTTCACACGTTGTACATACCTTGATTTCTGTAGGTTACTAAGTGATCGGTCTCTGTTGGTTGATGGTATAGGTCTTGGCTTGGGATAGTAAGAATAATATTAATTCAGGGATACTCATCTTTTTTGAAAAAAGGGGTCATGTTCATACAGGGGAGATTAGCAGTTACTTATTTTCCTATTTTCAAGGTCAAATTGCCATGAAAGCAGAAGATGACGGGTGCAAAGCATTAGTTGTGATACTATAATTCTGTACAAGGGTAAAAACAATTTAGAAGAGAAAACAGGAAATACCAAAAAAACTTAAAATTAACCTATTTCCTTTTTTAGGTTAGGATTGCCACTAGAAATAGGACACTTTCTGTACTGAGAAAAGGAAAATTTGAAACAAGAAGAGAAATCATTACCTTGAATCACCATCCTAAAATCTTCCCAGAACTGAGCAAATAGTTTCTCTTCTAATTATCTGAGCTACAAGGTCTCTATTTCATTCTTATCACAGAAATACAGTCCCTATCATTTTACAGTTTGATTGAGAGTTTCTTCATTGAATTTGGGATATCAGGAGCAGGCACGAGAGGTGATCAAATACTGTGGATAAGGAAAATAAATATTTCCTGAAAGAGAAGGAAGTGCTTCCTATGTCTGATTTGCACAAAACAACAATAAAAAAAAAGTTCTTGGAGGGGTTTTTTGTGTGTTGTTTTTGTTGTTGTTGTTGTTTTATTTATGTATAACTAGATTTTGTTTCCCATGGAACAAAAAAAATGTTGGTCAAAATGTAAAAATATATATTACAAATATTTTAATGTGTGTGTGTAACAATATATGGGAGAATCATGAAAAACAAAGACACTATAGAACCTTAACATTTTAACTAGCAGAAGAAACAGACAGGAGTAAAACTGTGATGGGCTCTCTTTCCTCATTTGTATAAAATAAATAAAACTATAAAATTATAAAATAATTTTAATAACTCATTTGATATCATAATCAGGTAGGAATCACATGATTTGTCAGAACGATCATACTTTAAACACTCTTCCCTCCATTAATGTTTACTTAATTGGAAACGAATAAAAAGGTCCTATTTTAAACATTTTTAATTAGTTTCACCAAACAAAAAAATTTTTGAGAACTAAAATATTTCAGGAATTTTCTCAGGTTTTATTCAATAGTCACTTTTAGGAAAAAAATATAACCTTGGATTTTTTTACAGTTCCTTTACAGAAGAACTGTGGTTTTGGATTCAGTATTGTTTGCTTTGTTTGTGGTTCTTTTTGTTTGTATTTTGAAACAATCTCATGCTTATCCAATTAACAATAACAAATTCATTGGCTTATGACCTGCCTATTTTCCCATTAATATGTGGTATTTCTATTTATATCCAAATAATCAAGTAAGATTCATGAAGGAAAAAAAAAAGTAATTTTATTATGTTCACTTTCTTTAGACAAATTGTTATTAATAGTAATTATTGTGACTAACTCTTCCAGAGATTTGACTGAAAATAAAATATGCAGAGATTGGACAATATAAGATACAAGAGGACTGAGAGTCCAAAACTCTGAGCAGCCACACTTTAGGAAACAACTGAAAATATAGTGGTGTTTCATCTCAGATAGAAACATATTTAGCATATGTAACACATTTCTGTTCAAGCAGTTATTGGAAATTTACAAGTAAATGAGTTAATTTGTGAAATTAATTTTGTTTTAGTTTTTCTCATTTAATTGTTGGATTCTTGGCCCTGTTGGCAATGGGTAGTCCTCTTATCAGACATGTGACTTATGAAATTCACTGCACTTCTCCTCTCAAATAATAACTCACAATTATAAAAAATATCAAGTGTACAAAATAATTTTTAAAATTAGTTTTTTTCCAATCTCATTGCTCTTATAGCTGGCAATCTCTTCATTCCTAAAAACAGCTATAATCATACAGTGTCTGGAAGAAAGAGTAAAGATCTTATTTATTACTAGTATACATTATTAAGAGTGCTTTCTCTTTTATTGACAGCATTCACCAAATGTAATTTAATCTGAGTTATAATTGACAAGAAAAAGAAAGGAGAAATAGGTAGACTCCAAATGACTGAGCTTGAAAACTACATTTCAGGAATGTGTTCCTATTGAGGGAGCAGAGTGAAGCCTTTGTAATTTAAATATTTGCTAAGATTTGAGCAATTGCCAAAGTGTTTTTTCCTACTAGGGAAGAAAGCCATATCCAGAAAGTTTGATAAAAAGAATATTGATATCCAGCTGAGTCTTTCAAAGGGTTCAAAAGCTTGTCTCACCATCCCACAGTCAAAGCTTTCAAGCTGCTTTCTTGGAGATTTGCTGCTCAGGTGCCTACACATTACTTCTAAAAATTTAAAGGCCTAAAGATCCAAAATAATTGCAGCTATATTATTGTTTCATGAGAATAGGCTGAAATGATCCACTCCATTATCCATTCAAAAAAAAATCAGACCCTAAAGGTATTTGACTTACAGATGAATTGTCCCTTGAAAAATATCTGTGACAAAATGTGGTGGGCTACAATTACTTCAGAGACATTTTGCTAGAAAAACCAATTTTATCTGTTACCTCTAAAATTCTTTGGAATTTTAATGAGAAAAAGCCAATGAATCATACATGGATAACCAGGTGAAACCTCTTTTCTCTTTTTTTTTTTTTATTTTTTTTTTATTTTTTAAGGACAGAATTAAAACCATGAAATGATGCCTTCACATTTCCTCACAGACTGTTGAAATTAGAGCCCTTAATTACCAGCCTGATGGCAGTTATTTGTAGTATTACTATTACTATTATTACTATTATTAATTATAACAATGATTATTATAGTGATGATAATAATAATTCAGTAATGCCAATTCTAAATTTTCAGAATGTGTTAAAAACATAAAGTAATTCAAAAATGCATAAAAATGTTTCATCTTTACATTACTATTAATGAGAGTATACTGTGACTTTCATCATTTTTGAGGGAAAAAAAATTAGAAAATGGTTTTCAGACTGTAACTCAAGAATGGAAATAGAAGCAGTACCCAGTTCAGAGATGCTTGACACAAAACTGAAATCAGTAGGGTTGAAGCAACAACACAGTTCACCCATATGTAACTTCTGTGGGCTTAAGGTCTGTGGGAGAAAATTTTTTTAATTATGGTGAGGAGTAATTAAGGCATCTAAGTGCCAAAGATTAATTTAGACTTCTGTATATCTTTGATTACAGATTAAATCCAAGAATATCACTTTTGTTAAAGTGGTCTGTTGTGATTTTTTTTTCAGAATTTATTTCCCTATAGTAGTCACTATACTATAAATAAAAGCTGAATAATCTTTTCACATCATTCAAAATAAATGCATAATTTTTTAAATAACTGCATTGCCTTCATTTTCTTTCCATTGATTATATGTGAGGTTTTAGGTTTTGTTTTGTTTTGTTTTGTTTTTCACCCAATGAATTTATTAGGAGCATGTAGTGAACATTTTGGGGAGCTGCATCTGTTAAATGATAACTCAAGGACATTTTCAAGTAAAATATGTAATCTTCTGTGTAGTCCTTCTATATATATAAATACAACCCAAAATTAAAAAGAGTCTCTGCTTTAAAGAAGGAACTTTGACTACTTCAAACATTGCCCCAGGCAATGCATGCAGGTAATTTTCTTCTATGAATTTTTGTGCTTGGTTTCTTTTTTTTTTCACTGTGTGTTTATTTCCTATATCATAAATGATTTAGCAGGTGGTGTGTATTCTGTATTGATTTTCAAAAAGAAGCAATTGAATAGAACCCAGTCCCAATTTTTGAAGAGATTTCACAAATAGCATTTTCAGGCTTTTTCAATAAAAGTAAGGTTTACCTCTTAAGCTTTCTCTTGGAATAATTTGATGGTATATGGAATAAGTTGCAAAAAGACAGTCCTTAAACTGAATATGATTTCACAAAGTTTTATATTGTGTTTGAAAAATCTTACCAAAAACTACAAACTCACACTGAAAATTCTCAGGAAGATTGCTCAGATAATATCTTTTTAGAGGTAATATAGCCTTTGTGTGATTTTGATTTCCTAGACCCCTAAGACATATACACATGAATAAAGGAAGTAATTATTTCACTCAATATAGGTTAGAAATCAATCTTTCTAAGAATGAAGTAGAGGGTAGAAAATCATTTATCAATTCCCTGTAATTTTGTTAATTTATAGTAACTCCATTTCAATTACTGTGAGATTTTTGAGATTGATTGAGACCTTGATAATTGAGATCTTACTGTCTCTGACCTTTATCTTTACCTACAAGGCTTGAGAAACATTGGCAGAGTGTGTGGAACTCTTCACTTTGTTAAGCTGTAGTGTCTGAAAGAGATTTGAAGTGCACTAGTAAGAAATGATAATAAATTCGAACTTTTCTTCTTTCTCTTGACATTTGAAATATCAAGAGTGATACTTAAGTATTTCCAACTCCTTTTCCTAGGGGTTCTTGACATATCTCAAAATTAGGAAAGGTAACAGTGTGTACAGTACAAAACTGAAACCAAAACCACCCAATCCACACCAGGTGAGTAAAAGATGGCTGCAGTTTGAACCCCAGCCTTTTGCAATATCATATTTTAGCTTGTTCAGAACTTTTTTGATTTTGCAGCAAAACAAAGGAGCTGGGAATTTTATTTCGCTTGAGTTATAAAATATAGAAGAATACAAGGGGAATTTCTGTCTCTGACATTGTACCTGCTGTTACTGCAAAAATTCTATACACTTGCACTAGCAAGGTTGCCCAGAAAATGAGCCATCATTGGAATGCCTTATCCCTGGAAATGTTCAAGGATAGGTTGGATAGGGCTCTGAGCAATCTGGTTTACTGGAAGGTGTCCCTGTTCATGGCAAGGCACTTGTAACTAAATGATCTTTAAGGTCCTTTCCAAGCCAACCCGTTCTGTGATTCTGTCATTCAACACATGCACGACTAAATGTTTAATTGCATGACCTGCTTGTTAAAATGATGGGCAGAATCCTGGCTTGCCTGAGCTCTAACTTAAAATTTTATATGCTCAATGATAGTAGAATTCTCAAATGCTATATTGAAAGAAACCTATGAAAGCAGAAACTATTTTTAAATTCTCTTCGGGGTTAAAATAAGTGCTCCAGAGCAGTGCTTGCATTTTGCTTTTCATCTCTTGTTTAAACTTATTCTATCTCTTTGCCTAAGTTGGTGATGAAATTCACAAAACTTTTGTGATTGGTACATGGGCGAAAGTGTTCCAGATGGCAACATAAACTTGATTAGGAGAAAAATAACCTGAAAATTTTGGGGAAGTGTCTGGGGAAGTTAGAAGAGTGCTCTGAGTCAACTGCAAAGTGACTTCTGGGTAGAGCATTAAAATTCCTTCTGTTTGGAAACATACATAGATAAGGAAAAGGAATGAGGATTCCAGGGCATATGCCTTGGAAATGAAACGGGTTTATCTCAAAAAAAGTTGTGGAGTTTGTTTTAAAATGTTAAAGCAGCAAATATGACACAATCCTGCTCATGACAATGGGGGTTTTTAACTATTTTCTCTGCTTTCTCTTTTTGAATTATCAAGCATATGGAATTTTCAACTGAAATGTTTTGAGCATCTGCAGGATTTGCTATGGTTGTCTGAACTTGTTAGATTTGTTCTGTAGACATACAATTTTTTTCTTATTTTTTCTTGAAAGTCATCACCAATTTTTTTAAAAATCACTTTACAATTCTATACACCTCTGAAATGTTACGTCACTCTTATACAACTTTAAATGAGCACTGAGTGGTGTGAGAAAAAACCATAAATCCCCTCCAAAAGTAACTATTCTTTTCTCTAGTTTATATATCCACATCTATACTCTAGTCTGTATATCCACAAATATTGATACTTAAAAATGGTTTATTTAAAAGTAAAACAAAACACTATGGATGATCTGTGTCATGGCTTTCACTCTTTGGATGCAATTCTAATGGGTGCAAAAGGATCATAGGGCCATAGAATTACAGGCTGGTTTGGACTGGAAGGGATTTCAGAGATCATCTCGTTCCAGCCCCCTGCCATGGGCAGGGACACCTACTAAACCAGGTTGCTCAAAGCTCATCCAGCCTGGCCTTGAACCCTCCCAGGAATGTGGCAGCCACAGCTTCTCTGTGCAACCTGTGTCAGGGCCTCACCACCCTCACAGGAAAGAAATTTTCCTACTCACTAATCTAAACCTTCTCTCTTTTAGTTTGAAGTCATTTCCCCTTGTCCTGCCATCCCAGGCACTTGTAAATAGTCTCTCTCCATCTTTCCTGTGGGATCCCTTCAGGCACTGGAAGGCCACAATTAGGTCTCCCCAAAACCTTCTCTTTTCCAGGCTGAACAATCCCAGTTCTCCCAGCCTTTCCTCCCAGCAGAGCTGCTCCATCCCTCTGATCCCCTTGGTGCCTCCTCTGGCCTGGCTCCAGCAGGTCCCTGTCCTTGCTGTGCATCCCCAGAGCTGGATGCAGCCCTGCAGGTGGGGTCTCAGCAGAGGGGGCAGAGGGGCAGAATCCCCTCCCTGCCCTGCTGCCCACGGGGCTTTGGCTGAGCCCAGCACACGGGGGGTTCTGGGCTCCCAGCGCACACGGCCGGGGCCTGTCCAGCCTCTCACCCACAGCACCCCCAAGTCCTTCTGCCAGGGCTGCCCTGGCTCTGTTCCTCCTCAGCCTGGGTTGGTACCAGGGGCTGCCCTGACCCAGGTGCAGCACCTTGGACTCGGTCTGTTAAACCTCAGGAGATTCCCATGGGCCAATCCTTGAGCCTGTCCAGGTCCCTCTGGATGGCATCCCATCCTTCAGGTGTGTCAAGCACCCTGCTCTGTTTGGTGTCAGCAGCAAATTTGCTGAGAGTGCACTCAATCCCTTCATCTGTGTCATTAATGAAGACATTAAATAACACTGATCACATACAGACCCCTGGGGGACACCACCGGTCACTGATGTTCCTGGGCACTCTGAGCCATTGACCACTACCCCTGTGGTGTACAACATGAAGGAGAACACCTGGAAAGAAAAACAAGCAGCATTTGCCAGCATCATTTAATACTAAGAGCAAACCAGTAACTTGGGATGACATTTTGGATGTCACGGTTGTAGACAACACCTATATCATAGGTATTTTCTAAGCAGAGTGTTGCTTAAAATCTAAACTGTTTATAATACTGATATTTCAATTTCTGGCAGGTGCCATACAAACACACTTTGGGGTTTGTGTGTTGTTTCTACTGCCTTGCAGCCTAAAAACACCACATATTCACACAAGATTAGCCCAGTACGTCAGAACATAGTGCTGATTAGCACCAAGGTTAAAGTGGGCTCAATCTCTGTACGAGCCATTCACTTATGAGTTGAACCTGACATGATAAGGACAGTAGAGCAGAACAGCATAAGGATAGTAGAACAAAACATTTTACTCTTATCAAGGGCAGTACAGACTTGTAAAAATAGATAAAGCATGTAACTCAGGCAAACAAAAGCCACACTAAATGAAAGCAGGATGCCAGCTCAGCTCTGCAAGGCTTATAAAGCACAAATTGTGCAAAACAATGATATTGCCCTTAGTCAAAAGTGAGGGTTGATGAACAGCTACCTAAAAAGGACACTGAACAGTGAAGAAAGACCCCAAAAGAACCACATAAGGACTTCCAATAAGGTGTGTGACCATGTTAAATAAAGTCAAAGGAAGTGAGGATAGCTAATGAATGATTAAAACTCTGTTCACTCAGTGCTCAGCACACTTAATTGGAGGAAGGATCCCCTGAGTGACCAGCACTCTGTAATAAAGAATGACTGCATTCTAATACTCAAAACCATGTCACAAAGTTTCTATCTGACTAATTTGGGTATTGTTCTGCACTGAACTTCAATGTTCCCCAAATGAAGTCAACAAAAAATGAATCTGTCCAAAATTCTTTTTTTTTTTTTTTTTTACTTAAACCTCAAAGTTTATATTAATGCATTTATTTTAGAAAGTCATAAAATTAGTGTAATGGAATATTCTGCATTGTAAGGGACCAACAAGGACCATTTGATACCAAAATCTCCCAGACATAAACTTTCTAACACAGCTAAGAAATATTTACTAAACATGAAGAAGCAGTATCAGTAGGCCCACTCAAAAAGGTTAAAGTAAATGATCATAAAATTAATATCCTGTAGTAGAAGAATTGAAAGAAAGGTGGAGTTGTAACATCGTTGTGAGATTTTTATTTGTGATGGGAAATTGTGTGAGCAGCCTCTATTTTTATTGGAAAAAAATCAGATATGTGAAAAGACATAAAGTAATTATTAGTATTTTGTTGTGCATATATTGATCAATGAAAGTCTCAAGAAGCTCATTTCAGATGGCTCTAAACTTTTTCTTACTTTGAACTAAAACTAAAAAGGGCATTGGCAGTGTTGGATGCAGACTCCCAAAGGATAAAAATCTTGGGACTGCTTAGGTCATAGAAGGGAAGGTTCAGGGGGCTCTTATGCACAAATACCTGAAGGGAGAGTGCAAGCTTTTTTTAGTGAGCCCAGTGACACAGGCACACAGGACTTTCCATATGAACTTCACAGGATTTTGTTTTTTTTACTGTGTGGGTGACTGAGCACTGGCTCAGGTTGCCCAGGGAGGTTGTGGTCTCCATCCTTGGTGACACTCAAAAGTCCTGGAGTAAGGAGTTAAAGAGCACAGTTGCCTGTCTCAAATGCTGTCAAGGCCAAAGGAGAGATTTGCTGTGAGATAAGGCACCACAGCAGGAACTTGTAATAACCACCAAAGGGAACAACAGGCTGGTGCTAATTCCAGGACGAGGTCTGGTTAACACATCCTCATGAATCTGAACAAAACTTCTACTGTGGCAAACTGTGGGAAAGGAAGCACCTTCTCATCTACCTATCACTGCTCAAATAAAGCATCTGTGACCACCAATGACCACCAAACTGCCCCAGACTCATTTCTGGGGCCTTCCACCTGATAACTGTGGAAGATCCACAGGGTTGCATCAGACAATGTAAAATTTCCCCCCTGAAGAGAGGTACCAGCATTCCCTCCTGAATATGAACCTGTATTAACCCACTGAACTTTATATTTCGGGGACTTCCCTCACCCCTGACAAACGAAGACAAATCACTTTGGCAAAAGGACACTGAAATTGCAATAAGCATGTCTCATTTCTGTGTCCACAAATGGTGACAACTTTTCTCTCCCCAATCTGCTCTTATCCTTCTTTTTCTCTCTATCTTTCCACCAAACTGCCCCAGATTGCTTTGCTTTGCCTTGCCTTGTTTGGTTTTTTTTACCTTTTTTTTTTTAATTTCTATAGATAACCTAAATGGCTGCATGCCTCCTCTTCATTGGAACCAAATTGCTCTAAAATAAACCTACCCCATAATATACATATATATCTGTATATACTGGTCTTTGACTGTCATTTCACTGTAATCTGCCCCAAGGGATCTATTAACAAGAACCTGGGTTACCTCGCCTCAGGGTAGGATATAAAAAAATAGAAAAGGTGCTGCTTGAGCAGGGAATCAGGCTAGATGACCTTCAAAAATCCCTTCCAAGAACTATTCTCTGATTCTGAAACTCCATGAATCAAGTCTGGTATAGTATAGTACTGTAATAGTATTAATACAACATACTACATAATATATATATAGTATATGTTAGTATTAACATAAAAAATCATTATACAAAAAAAAGAAAAAAAAAAGTTTCACTTTGAGAAAAAGAAAAATTATATTTAAAAGTACACAACCCAGAACCATGGAGAACATATTATTTATGTGTATTTACTTTTCATCCTCGAAACCAGCCACAAACTCAAAACCTGTCACTTGAACACTAGTGCAAGACACACTTCTGTGCTCAACAGTTCAGGACTGAAGCCCACTCAGAACCAATGGCCAGTCTGCAAAATTAGCTATGAAACACATTGCAAGGAAGGCTGCTTCCAATTAAGAATGGTTAAATAAAATTAAGCTGCCAACAAATTAATTATGTGCCTAAAAATTCATTGAGATAAATATAACCATACACTTGTCTTCTGGTAATGTACAGAAAGGACAGAGGCTCAGAATTAATAGAATATATTCTTTAATGAGAGTTCAAAAGACTAAATCTTATTTTTCAGACTGTTAGGCACACTCTTGAACTATTCTGAAATTCCAGAAAATGCTACAGCAATTTCATAAAATACATGAAAGCAGTCAATTTTTTCAAATATAATGATTAATAGACACTTTTAAGCGCATAAGACCACAAAATGCATGCTCACCTTCCTCACCATTCCTAAAATGTAGATCTTTTTGTCAACTGTAAGACAACCTAGAACAATACCTATCAATGTTAAACGCCTAAAGAAATAAGAGAAAAACGTGGAAGAGGCAATATGTCAGGGATGAGTAAGACAAGACTCTTCAGCATTCTATACTATTACTAACCAACATAACTACCTACCTTATTTACTCCTAACTTTTTAACATGCTGAGAAAACAACAGGATGATGGGAAAATACTTTTTTATGATGTACTGCTTCTGCCTACAGGGTATTTTTATCATTTTTATGGTAGCTATAGTGGTTTCATGTTAGCCAAATTCTGTTTGCCAAATTTAGTGCAGTGGTTTGGGCATCTTTTCATCTGTGAGATAGGATCATGAGAGAAGCAAAGCAAACCAGACCCAAACTTAAAAGTATAAAGATAGATTTAGTAACACATACTAAAAGAAGGAAATGCAAATAAAAATGAAACTTTCAAAAGTTTTCAAACCTCCTCCTCCCTCTAAAGGATTCACTTTCCCACAAACAATGTAAAGAGACAAAAGTCAGAACTCTAGATCAGTACCACTTATAAAATAGTCTTTCATTCAGTCTTTTTAGAGGAAGAAATCTCTCCTAATTTGTTCTGGTAACTTTCCACAAGAAAAACAGTCTGTTTGTGGCTTTTCACTTTCACAACAGCAGCCGCCCAGGGGAAAATCTGCAGTTGTGGACCTCCCCATATCATGTAGCCTTTCCCATGACTACGTATGGGCTGTGGACTCATGCATACTGGGGTGTCATTTTAAAAATGAACAGTTCAAACCCAAAGGATTGCCTCATCTCACGGGAAAGAGATATCTTCTCATGTCTTTACTGGCATGCAGGGCTTCATCTTCATCTTGTCTCTCTCTGTTCAAAAATCTCATGGGATCACAAGATCACTGTTACTAATTCATTATTAACTCAGTCAATCACAAATATCTTTGCTCAAATCTACATATCTGAACAATCATTTTCCCCAGTTCATATTGTCCACAATTTAAAGGGATATTCTAGTATGTTCATATTACAATCCGTTACCACAATTCAGAGATTTTGAGCCGAGGACCAAGGCAACTTGTCGTCTCTTCCACCTAAGGGGTCGGACTTCCTTCACTGACTTTGATGCCCTCATAACTTTCAGTATCTCCCACTCTGACTGTTTCTTCCCCTCAGAGGAGGATTAGGGCTCTGGAAGATTCATCTGTGCCAGGAGGGAGTTAAATCTTGCCAAGGTCCTCTCTCCCTCGCTGCAGCTCATGGTGTCAGAGTTCAAGGCCCCTCCAATGGGCCGGGGTGGGGAGAGCCCAAGCCCAGAGGTTGAAGTGGACCGGGAAAATGGCAGTCGGGAATGAAAGCATTCAACATCATAAATGTTTATAAAGGCCTCCTTGCCCACCCCTCAGCCTGTGGGGTGAGCCCAGCCCTGGCTCGGGGCTGCCCCTGGGGACCCAGGGGAGGGAATATCTCCCACAGCCCTGGCCAGTGGTGTAGGCAGCTGCTGGGGCAAACTTTAAAGTTGGTTAGATGTTCGTAGCCAGGGCTTTTCCCCTTTCTCCACTGGCAGCTGCTACAGGGCCTGGCCTGTGGGGCAGCGAAGCTGTTGCACGGCCAGTACTACCTGCTGGCAAGCTGGAAGGAAGAGAGATTTTCCAAACGTTCTTCTGATTTTTAAGCCTGTCAGACCCAGAGGTGTATTGATGTGGGCCCAATTTTCTGAAGCCTGAGAGTTGCGGGCTTTTCCCAAGATAAAGTTTTTGGCAGCTTCTCTTTTCTCAGGCAGCTTTGTGTAAATATTTTTTCTTCCCACA
The DNA here is from genome assembly GCA_013400215.1 of Cisticola juncidis. Lineage (NCBI taxonomy): Eukaryota > Metazoa > Chordata > Aves > Passeriformes > Cisticolidae > Cisticola > Cisticola juncidis. The sequence continues at coordinate 351,577 of VXBR01003333.1, read as the reverse complement.
ACATTTCTGGGCAAACAATATTCCTTTCCCATAACAACCTCTCTCCCAGGTGTTGTTTGTGTCACTTAACCAATGGAGAGAGGTGTCCATCCTGTGGACCAATGTCATGCCTTTTTAGTGCAGCAGGTTATAAAAAAAGGCTGAAAGGAACTGCACTAAAGCCTTCTGATGTCTTCTAAATGCTGGAGTTAAGCATCTTTATTTTTTGTGTCTAATTGCAACATATCCCTATATTTAATTGCCCAACCTGGCCATCGATCTTAAAGCTAGCAACTAATTTTTTTTTTTTTTTTTTTTTTTTTTTTTTTTTTTTTAACCCCCCCTCTAAAAAAACAAACAAAATTTTTTTTATTTTTTTTTTTTTTTTTTTTTTTAACCATCCCTGCTAAACAAACACAGTAACTCATTTGAATTTTTTGCTTTATTTTATTCTTTTTGTGAGGGGCATCAACTGAAATAAGATAGCAACTGGTGTGACTAAAAGTCTTCCCAAAGTTCACGGGAAAATTTTTTCAAGATAGTTGTTAGTATTCTAATGTGAATTATTTTTCTTACTTTTCCTGTAGATAATTTTAGTGTGACATACAAGCAGTTAATAACTTAATTAAAGTATTGGTTTTCCACTGTCCTAATCAGTCCTTCTTCTTTTTCAGGGCAGCATAACTTCAGCAGGCCTTGCCTTTCTGGTCTGTCTAGGGATAACATTTTAGTACTGAATCTAAGTATAGTGAAGGAAAGTTATACTAATTTGTATACTGTTTCTTTTATGTAGCAGAGCAGCTACAGGAAATTATTAGTTTAAAATAGCAACAATCTACCTTGAAGAATTCATGTAGCATGAGAGAAAAAACTGACATGACTAAAGAGGATACTTTGCTTTCTTTGGAAACTGAATTTCTGAGACTCAATTTGAAAAGTAATTAATCTTCCAGGCTTTTATTACTACTCTTTGATTGGATTTGCTGCACATTCCCAGCTAATGTTTAACAAAATGTCAGCAGATGAAAACCTACATACTTGAAATTGCATTAATTTTATAATCCTTCTAGTGATTATGTGGCAATTTGATGTAATATTTTATTTTCTTTGTTTTTTTTTAAATTAAATTAGTGCTTGTAAGTATCAGTTTACTATGTCTTCATTATGAAACTCTTGTAAAAAAAGTTAAGAAGAATTTAATAAGAAGCTGAATGGAACCTCTATATCTTGATTGTTATGGTAATGTTGATGTTTCCTGCTGAAGTAATTTATGTGAGTCTTGGTTTTGGCTGTCTTCTTAGTTACATACTATTCATGTCCCTATTCATTGGATGTATCCTGGATGCCTCCAGTGAATAAACCGATCTAGTAGTTAAGCCTTTATGTCCTAATTCCTCTTTGGACCAAACCAACTACTCCTTACAAAGGCCTGTTTTTTGCTTCAACTGTCTTCTTGTTCAGTCCAATTATTAGAGTTACTATAAATATTATATATTTATAGTACAAAATTATATATTTCTACACCTCTAACTATGGCTTAAAATTGATGCTGCGGTTCCAAGAGAATTGAATGTGAGGGAAGTTATTCTCCACACTGTACAGCCCTGGAGAGGCTGTATTGCAGATTTTGCAGCTGGGCACATCTTCAAAAGGATCCAGTGAGGGGATACAGGATGATCAGGGCCTAGAACACGCCTTGAGAACAAATGAGGGGATTTGTTTCCTCCTCTCTTCTGACAAACAGCCTTAAATTCCTTTGAATGGAAATTTCAAAGATGGAGCCAAGCTCTTCACAGTAGTAACAAACTCAGATGTAGTATGAGAGGTAGCTTGGGAACTCAAATACAGAAAAAGTCACCAGGAGTGCAGTGCTGAAGAGGTTTCCCACAGAAATCATGGCTCTTCCACCCCTGAAGGTTTTCAGTACTTGGCAGCTACAATGCAAACATGACCCATCTAGTAGAGAGAAGTCACAGTCCCACATTTTGTGTGGAGTTGAGCTACATTCACACAGAGATTACAAATATTCTAAACAACACTTTATGGTGCTATGGTTCACTAATAAAAAATATTGACTAGGCAAACAATCCTGAAAACATGTTGGTGACTGAAATAAATTTTAAACAGGTGTCAAAAATATTTTCTCTTCCCAAATTTGTATAATATATGTGTGCAACCTTTAGTTGCAGTGGGTTTGTTTGTATGTTTTGGGATGTTGTTCCTAAGCAAAATTCAAACTAATTTAAAACAGATGTAGGTAACTTTGAACTGATATTGAAATAAAAATCCCCCAAATCATGCAAAAAACCCCATGCACACAGTAGCTTTTTGGAAATACACTTATTGAAAATCAAAAATGCTAATGCTGTTTCCAGGAACAGTGTTCTGCTGTTCAGTGACTCGTAACAATATTTTTAAGTACTGGAAAAGTCAGAAGAGAGGAAAAGGATGACTCTCTTCTTGAATGGATCTGGTTGTACATGCTGCATTGGCCGATGCAAAATCAAGGAAGACTAATTACTCCTTGGTGTTCTCAGAAGTGGTGAGAACATTTGCATTTGACTAATGCAAAGCTGAATTTTGGAAAATGGGATATCTGTCTTTCTTGTCACATGGAATTTCCATGAGGTCTGTCTGCAAGTATGTGAAATAATCTTGAAGTTAAATCCTAGCACAGAGCTAAGATTAGCTGTCTTTAACTTTGCGCTACATGAATGTAAATATTAAACTGGCATTGGACAGATACTCTAGGTTCAGACATAACTATCATTCTTTCCACTTTTAATCTGGTATCTATCTTACATCTTCTGACCTTGGGGAAATCAGCTAACAAACCTTGCAAAACAACAAGTGTTCTGAAATCTTTTTGTGTAGTAGGTTCTTTTGATTTTCCATTGACTTTTTTCTTCTAAATAAACTGCAATTACTATCTTCACAACTGCTGGTCACTACCCCAAACTGGCTGTTATGATTTAAAATGAAATTCAGGGGGTGGTTTCATCCTTATGACTCAACATTCTCTTTAAAATTAATACTTGTTTGAATTGCAGTTCCAGATTAGTACATAAAGTTTGCTATTTTTGGAACCTCAAGACTTCATAGAAATTTACTTCTATTTCTTACTTCTGTTACTTCTGTTTCTTCAGAGAAACCTCCAAGCGAGTTTGAAATCTCTACATCTGGAATGTACAAAAGATTTTAGAAACCTGTCTCATAGAAATAATAAATAAATAAATAGCACTTTTTTCTCATCCAATTTGTGTCAAATTAACACAATGAAATATGCAACAGTATTGAAAATGTTTTTCACAGAATAATACATCGCAGAGAACACAAGAGAAAGCCTCTCTAATAAGCAGGGAAATTTCTTTCTTACATCATACACTTGCACTGATTGCTGAGATGATGGTCTAAAATGACATCTTCAATCATCAGGAGCCTCAGAAAAACTCAATTAACTAAATAAGTATGGAAAATAAAGATATCTAAGTCTAACTTTACATTAAAAGGGGAGCTTAGGTGAAATTATCTAACATCCTGTCCAGTCACATCATGAAAACCTCCAGAGACAGAGATTTTACCACACTTTTAGGGAGGCTGTTCCAGTGATTAACCCTTCTTACTGCAAAAACACCTTCTGTCAAGATGAAAGCTCTCATGGTGCAATCTGGACTGCTTGTCCTTTATTTTCTCTCATGTGATTTCTCTGTGAAAAGAGAGCTTTAACCCTCTTTGAAACTGCTCTTGAAGTACTGGAATGCTGTGATGAAGTTCCTCCTGAGAAAAGAAGGAAATACCTAATCTCTTGGGTCTTTACACATAGGTAAGTTCTCCAGCTCTTTGATCATCTTCATGGCTCTCCTTTGGGTCAACTCCAGCCTGTTCTTTCCTGCTTTGAATTGTGGGGACAGGCAGAGCACACAGTGCTCCAGGTGTGACCTGACAAGTGCTGGGTGGGGTGGGATGATCCCATCTCTATCTCTGCTGGCAGTGCCCCTGCACTGCTGACTCATCTGCAGCTTTTTGTCCACTAGGACCCCCCAGACAACCGTTTCCTCACTTGTTAAACTTCATTCTGCTCTTGCCAGTTCACTCTTCCAACATGTCTGGTTCTCCTAGCAAGATATCTCTCCCTTCTGAAATGCCCACCTCATCCCTCAGTACAATGTCACCAGCCAACTTGGTAAGAATATTTTCAGTTCCATCATGCCAATTATTTATGAAGATATTCAATGTCGTGGAGCCCTGTATTGATCCCTGAAGGATCACATTTGTGGCAGGTTGCCAGCCTGAGCAAACCCACTGATCATCACTCTGAGTACAATGTTGCCCAGCTTCCTACTCAGCTCCCAGACTATCGATCCAGTCTTTATCTGGTGAGTTTGAATTAGAGATGGCTGGGAAACAGAACCAAATGCTTTGCTAAAGTAGCTCTAATTTCATGAAAAGACTACTAACAATTCTGCTATAGTCCATTGATTAATGGGATAGCATTAAATTTGCACTGCTAAAGTTACTATACTTATTTCCTGACATTATAAATTATGCTTGTGCTCCCATACTCAGTCATTAAAGAGCTATAGCAGCTAAATTTGATTCTGGCTAATATTAAGTAGAACTGATGAGTGTTTTCTGCAGATCTTTTGAGCTGTCCATCAAAGAGGTGCTCATCTGTAATCAAGATTTAAACAAATAAATATTTTAGCTCTTGAGGCCTTCAAATTACTGATGATGAAAGTGGCCAAAGTGAGGAGCATATTTTACAAGGTATTCTAAGGAGATAAAAATCCAGCAGCCCCTGTCTCAACAAGAAGGTGTGTGTTTTCATTCATGAGCTGCCTGAAGTAATTAGGAAGGAATGCTCTGCTCACTGAAGCATGCTGCTTGGAGTTAATGGCCTACAGAAAGAGAAGCAGTGATCTAGGAGGCAACAAATTCTTACTGCAGAGCTGTGGGGAGGGCTGCCTGTGCACAGATGGGTGAGTGACACGAAATCATCAATAAGCCGTGATGAAGAGGCACAGGATGGTTGACTGTTGGTGCATCCCTTGAAAGAAACCTAGCACTGAAGGCTAAGTGTCTTTAGTTTCCCAAAAAATCACCCCCAGAACTCACTTAGCTCACTATTATGTGTCCTAAATCATCTGCATTTTTATGAATGGTTCATTGATTTTAAATTCCATGTGAAAAGTCACATCTTTCCAAACAGTTTTATGATAACCTTAGCATCATAGAATAGCTGGACTTGGAGGGGACATTTAAAAGACGTGGGACAACCTATTCAAATGTTTGACCACCTTCACTGTAAGAAATTCTTCCTTATAGATAGTGTGGATCTACCATATTTTAGTTTAAAACCCTTACTACCTGTTCTATAACTACAAATATTTGTTCTCATTTTTCATATAAGTCCCCTATAAGAATTGAAGGGATGTAATAAAGTCCCTCTGGAGTCTTCTCCAGGCTGAACAATCCCAGTTTTCTCAGATTTTGTTAATAGGAGAGACTGTCCTCATAAGAGATAGTCTTTCACTGTCACAACTTCTCTTATTAAAGTCATAAAGGCAGTATGGAAGGGGTAAAAACACAGCTCTCTGATGTTTGAGTACAGTCATTTTTTTAACTACCCCATCTGCTAAGTTATTATCAGGATGGAAGAATAAGGATTCATCCTCCACAATTTCAGGAATTCATCTACATTTTCAAGTATAAGCCCATCATGTGACTTTATAATAAAAATAAAACTCTCTAACTCATCACTTAACTTGTATTCAGCAATGACTTCAAAAGTGTGAAAGAGACAAAGGTTATAACTGTGGGGGGAATTTGGCACTATTTTTCCCCCTCATTGAAACTCTAATATTTTTTCTGTCTCTCAGCTAGAAATGACACTTTATTAAGTAATATGTGGGAATCTTGCTTTTAGTAGGATTCTCTGTACTACAAAGACAAAGGTAAGAAAGGGCAGATGTTTCTCTTAAATACAACATGTTTAAAAAGATGTTTCCTTTGGTCTGTCAATCCTCAATCCTCCCCTTGAGAGCAAGAGGGCTGAGGGGTACCTCCTCTTGCTCTGCAAACAGGAGTCCTCTACTTTATAATACATTATCAGAGAATGAGAATTAAAATCTCCATTTATTTTTGATAGAAAAGAGACTTTTAGCCAGATTTTAGGAAAAGGAACCAATTATGTGATCAGAGTCGATTCTGGTAACCTCCCCATGGAAGAAAAGAGCTCAAGAATTAGAATACTCTGAAGTGGTTCCCCTCTGGCCATTTGCTTAACACATCTGAAATATTTAACTACTTCCTAAACCAAAGAGGGATTGATAATCAAGCTTTGTGTTTAAGACACTCCCAGCTAATCAGAATGTTTAATCACAAAGGCAAAGCTGACAGACAGACTCTAGATGAGAACTTGATGTGGAATTAAATGTGCCCTTTAAAATAAGTTGACAGTCTATACCATTCTACATTTGATTAACACTTCCTTTGCAAGGTCAGAGCTGATTTTCTTTTCCTGTGCAAGGTAATAAGAATTGCTAAAGTTTACTTGATGTAAAATGTTTTATTTTTCTCTGAGTTGGATCAAATCTATTCTCATCTTCTCTGAGCAATGTTTAGCTTTAGAATGTTTGGACCATAGTAGTCTGAAACATGAAAAATTTTCCTAGAATACCGTATACTCATTTACATAAGTAAGAAACTGCAGTTATTAGCCTCTTAATCTGAGGAATCATGTACACTCAGTTTTGAACTATTGATTAAATAAAGATAACAGCAGCATCATCTTTAACAGAAAGTGTTGTTTGCCTGAGGAGGGTATTTTTATATCTAGATGTTCTTCCTCTGAAACCTTTCTTCCAGAAACTTCACAATTATTTTTAACTCTGCTGAAAGTTTAGATTCTACATTCTTAAACAGAAAAATTCTTCCAGTGAAGCACTAACAGATAGAGAAGCTTTGCATAGAGGAATCAAAATGTTATACAGCATAAATGTTGTTCAGTGAAATTGTTAGTATTCACTCAGTGTTTTGTCTTTTTGAGGATCTTTGGGTATTAATTAAATAATCTTCTGAAATTTCCTGACAAGATAGTAGACAGTTTTATGCCACTAGGCAGATAGAAAGATTACATTTTTTCTTGAACCTGAATTGTTTTGGAATTTCGCATTATAAGCATTTGTTGGTTTCATGTTAATATTTTTACTACAGAGATACTGTAAAAGCACACCTCAGTATGATATTGATTTAAGAAAACTGTATCTTGAACACTGATGGTATTTAGGAGATGGAAAAAAAAATACACTCCTGTGCAAAATTAATTGAGCTCAGAGAAGAGCAGAGTGAGAATCTGTGAGAGCAACAGCCCTGCAGCCACCAAGGTCAGTGAAGAAGGAGGAAGAGGATGTGCTGGGGCAAAGATTCTCCTGCAGCCCATGGTGCAGCCCATGGCAAGGCAGCTTTGCCCCTGCAGCCCATGAAGTCCATGGGGGTGCTGAGATCCCCCTGTAGCCTCTGGAGGTGACCCACGATGGAGCAGGTGGATGCTTGAAGAAGGTTGGACCAGATGATCCACTGCGATCCCTCCCAACCTGATCCATTCTGTGATTTTGTGATTTATTGAGAATACATTAGGTGTAGGAAGGAAAGGAAGAGCAAACACAAATGTGAATTAACGTCCATGGAAGCAGCAGGTTAAAAGTTACATGGATCTGGCTTTGCTGAGAATAATTTACCTTCACAGTGCTAGTCTGAGACTGACATCAGGAATACAATGGATACCATTCATAACAAAGTCAGATTTCACTATTCATAAAGCTATTTACATGTTGGTTACTTATATGTTGTTCCTTCTTGTAATCTTCTAGTGTTCTTATTTGTCTTATGAATAAAAAAGATGTTTTTATGGTTATTTGAGATGACTGTTATTTGCTAAGATTAATTAGAATAAATTACATTGAAAGTTTATATGATTGGAATACAGAATTCCAGAACCAGAAAAATAGATGTAGCTAAAAAGCCTCAAGGCTCAGCTTTTATGTTGAAGTGAAGTTTCCAGCTCTGCAATAACAAACAAAATTGAAAAGAATATAATATACTTTATCATCAGTTCAGAAGGGATATTTGACTTCTTATCAATGACATAAAATGAACTCTATATTATTAACATCTGGTAGCCTGTCCAGTTTCTCAGTTTACTTTAAGACTTGTGAATAAGACACAGTGAATAAGCCCAGTACAAACAGTGAAAGTGTTCTGTGAAAATTGAAGGTTATAGTAAATATTAGAAACTTTATTGTTCTTTTTCCAGTTTGTTTTTCCTAGCTCTTAAATTAGCTTCTTCATTAACTGATACATTTATCATGAAATTCAGTATTAGCAGTTAGAATTCACTAGAAAGAAATCACACTAATAACCAAATTACCTGCAAATGCATAGGATGGCTTAATTAGTATCATGTAGAACATTGATTTTTTAAATTTGTTTTGGTTTGTGTGTTACTTTGGTTCAATAATACAAAATTCATTAAAAATGTTTTCTCTTTTTCAAGTATCCAATTTGAGTTGAAAAAGGTTGAGGTAGAAGAGCAATAGACTGACTTCATGTCTCAGTGAGTGCCTGATGCGAAAACTAATTAGAACATTGTAAATGAAGGCTAAAATTTGCAGAATACAATAAAGATGCTTTGAAAAAGTAACATATTCCCTGCTTCTACTTTTATTCGGTGACACGAAACTGAAAACAGATCTTTGTGGATGAATTCACTCTGCAAAACAATTTTTTTAGGGTAGAGTGTTAGGTTGGTTTTCACCACGTTCAAGAGACTTTAAAAGTAAAGGGTATTTACAGAAGTTTTCAAAATTCAGTGTAAATTATTTTAGGAATCTGAATAATTATTGAATCAAAGAGTCATTAAGGTTGAGAAAGACCTCTAAGGTCGAGTCCAGCCCTATACCCAGCACTGCCACATTCACCACTGAACCACATCCATGTTTCCTGAACACTTCCAGGGCTGGTGATTCCACTGCTTCACTGGGTAGACAGTTCCAATGCCTGACCACTCTTTCAGTGATTTTTTTTCCTAATATCCATTTTAAACCTCTCTGATGCAATAATGTCTTTATTTTCATGTAAGGTTAGCTGGTCTTATTTCCAAGTTTTGTTGGTTTTTTTTTTTTTTGGACAATAGAAATGGTTGCTCTTCAGTGTTGTTCACTTGCAAAAATTAGCTGGGATCTGCTCTTCACAAGCTATCAAGAGGATTCTGCAGTGCCTTTATATGTGAGTTAAGTAATACCAAGAGGATTTCATACTGAAATAATTGTTCTATTTTCTACACTGAGAAGAGCAACCTGAGAATTTAATTTTCTTCTTATTTTTATATCAGCTGGCTTCAGGAAAAGAAAAGATTTAATGTTCTGACAATGAATATTGGAATGTTAAGGGAGTCTGGAGACTGAACATATATAAGAAGGCATTTAAAAAGGGATGTAAACATCAGCCGTAAGAACATTTTTCATTATTTAAAAATAAATATACATATGGTTAAGATATAATAATGTAACAGTTATAAAAAATTAGCTTTAGCCACTTTAACCAGAACCATATAAAATCTTTGGCATCTCAACATGCCAGCATAATGAGTCAACCTATTTTGTACTATGTAAAAAAAA
>VXBR01003333.1:323814-338237 GCA_013400215.1 Cisticola juncidis | reverse complement strand
TTAGCTTGTTTTTTTTTGGGGGGGGGGAGGAAGGAGGGGTTGGGGGTGTTGTTTGTTTGGAGGTTTGTTTGTTTTGATTCAGAAAGCTTGGTACAAAGTGACAATGAAATGAGAAAAGAATTGTTTCAACATTAAGTCAGCAGATCATTTAATTCTTAAATTGTGAATTCGTGATGATGAATGAAACTTTTATTTTATATTCTCTGTTTTTTTTTATCTTTCTGCTCATTTTCTACCAAGATATCTGTGGGGTTTGTTTGTTTGTTTGTTTGTTTTAATAAGGAACAGATATATAACATTTTTAGGTCAAAATAGCAATCTTTTATTTTATGCGTAAGTCCAGAGGGGGAAAAAAAACCAAAACAAACAAAACAAAAACCTTTCTTTTAGACACAATCCACTGAAATTATCTGAAAAGATCATCTCTGGAAAGTAGTGAACTTGCTTTGAAAGAAAACAACAAAGCCTAAATTTGTTAATATGTATTTTATGTGTGAATTCTACTATTCTACTATTCTACAATTCTACTGTACCAGAGAAGTTCTCCTGTACATCCGACAAAATTAAAAAAAAAAAAAAAAATAGTAATGACTGTTTTTCCCTAGAATCAATTTTATCATCACATATTGTATTCTGGTTTTATGTATTGTTTTGGTTATTTTTTCTATAGGATTATCATCCTCTCTGTCCAACAAATAAATTTAAAATACCATTGCAATATTGATGGGCAAACCCTTTTTTATTATCCTACACACTGAAATAATCTCAGCACCTTAGGGTTTTTATTGTGCCTCAAATACATATGCAGGTATGGCAAGATTTTTATTATGCTTTTGCTTCTACTGCATCTTCTCTCAGTGTTATCAGATATATTTTTCAGATTGATCAAAGTGTGCTCAAAATATAAGTGTATTTCTTTACAAACTGAAGATCTTTTCTCTTTATTAAAAAGATGGAAGGATATATATTCTTCTTTTTTTAAGTTCATGTCCCCCCTTCCCAGTTTCATTTTCATATAATTCCTCCTGATGACTAAAGCAAAGCAGCGTGATCTTGGTGGTTTTTCTTAGGATAACTCTTATCCTTTTTTCATGCTTCAGAGTTATTTGGGTAGGGTATTTCAGGTTACCAGAGAACTGGATCTTTGCCTATCACACAAAGAGTTGTAACTAAATGATCTTTAAGGTCCCTTCCAACACAAATAATTTCTATGATTCTATAGTTAAATGTAACTTAATCAAGGTTGACCTGGAAAATAGGCACTAAACTGCAGACTTATTTCTGTAAGTCAGTAGTTGAAACCTTGTAAGTCACAAAGCCCTTTTAAATATATATCTTGAAAAGACTTACAGCTAATTGTACAAATTATCAATATAATTTTAAAAAAGCTTCCATAAAAAAAAAAAAAAAAAAAAAAAATTTAAAAAAAAAAAAAAAAAAAAAAAAAAAAAAAAAAAAAAAATTAAAGTGTAAAACAGGAATAAATAGATGCATATAAGAAAAAAATAATATTTTGAAAACAGTAATGGTGTCTCCAACTAACACTAATGGTGGAGCTATGTCAAATTATTTCCTACTTAAAGAAAGATTTTCATATATTGGGATGGTTTTCACCTTTCAAATGGATACTGTAAGTAAGCTGATTCTTCTTCATAGCTAATAAGCATAGCAAAACCTCTTCTATAAACATCCATGACTCACTGGCAATATACCATAACTGAGACTATCATCAAATAGAATTAATAGAAATGGATTAAATGATGGAATTACACACCAGCTGTTCCACAAACTGAATTACCCAGACATAATGGTGTAGCTTTCTATTCTAAAGTTTCTATTCTAAATTGTTATTGAATCATCATGTGCATTCAAAGAATTATGCATGTCAAAGACAAATTTGCAGAGAACACACAAAAAAAAGGGGAGAAAAAGCATAAAAGAACTAAAAAATTAACCTATCCCAGAGGGGTTTCCTTAAACTCACCCCTTCCTGAAAGAAAACACATATATTAAAAAAACCTTAAAAAATCCCAACAAAAAAGCATCAAAACAAACAAAAGAATATAATCGTATAGACACACAAAACAGTGCTTTAAGTTTCTGAAATATAGATTGCCATAAACTCTCCAATACACTTTCTATTTTCTAACAAATTCACACCACAAAAGATATGAGGAGCGTATTTATAGCTCTGGAGGTCTTTTTTTTATTTTTTTTTTTTCCTTGATTGCTCATCTGCTGGGAACTGGACTTCCCACTTAACTCATTTATGAAAGGTCACAGCTCATCCTGAAAATTAGTTTGTCCTATTTAAGTGACATAATTTTGGTCATAATTTCTCTGTGAAATTTGCTGTAAATTTGAAGGATTTGAGCTTCAGTGTAAAATATTATATTACTGTAAAATTTTTTACATCTTTATGAAAACTATCAGCATTGGGGTCACAGTTTCAAGGTAGAAATTCTGTTTGAATTTTTTGTCTTCTTTTTTTCTTCTGAAGACAGTTGTTGTTGGAAAGGTTATGCTTAAAGAGGTGTGATGAAATTATACTACTCTGACTTTTCATTTTATTTCAAAGGATTTTTATTAATTTTTTCATGATTTTTTTGTGAGATCTGTGGATTAGGGCATAAAGTAAAAAAAAATCAGTAGCACATTCATTTAAAATATTTTCATTGTGTAGATTTGTAAGTGGAAAAAACAGATGTAACAGCATACTAATGTTTTTGAAAAATATTTGAAATAAGTTTTCAGACTATTCAACATTTCTATCAACTAAAAATAATATTTTCACAAGCAAAAAATAATTTAAATAAAATGTTAGTAATAATACGTTTTTCCTGAATTTCAAGGCAGTTTCATTATCTCTGCTTATATTTGTTCATTCAGTTTTTTCCAATCACTGCTTTTGAAACTGAGTAAATTTTTAAACTATGATGATAATTTGTAATCTGAGAATGCAAATCCCTAAAGGTCTTTTAGGAGACCTATAGTGCCTCAACCACAAATAGATGTTTCACTCAATCCCTTTGATAATGAACACCGTATAAAACACCATGAAGTATTAAGCGCAGCAAGGTCAAAATGAGTTGATGTGACAGAATATTCAATTATAATTTCCATGTACATTTCTCCACATTTCTTGTGTCTCTGCTTAAGGAAGACTTACTTTTTTGTATGGGGAAAAAAAAAAAAAAAAAAAAAAAAAGTGGCACATAAATGGAATATAGGTTTATAGGTTTAATATTATACAGGAAGGAGTAATACAAAAAAAAAACAAACCCTGATTTCTATAGGATTATTTATCGTACATTAAAATGCTAATTATACTAACTCTGTGTTAATGATGATGCCAGAAGGGCATGAGTTTGAATTAAGCTAATTAAATATACCCTAAAGGAAAGAAGAAAAAAAAGAAATTATGCTTCTCTAAAGCTGAATATATATAATTAAAATGAGAAGTAGTGGTAGAATGTAAATAAAATATTATACAGATCTGTAACAGGATGATAGTGCTGTAAGACATTTAACGTATTAGATTTATATTTTAGTAGTATAATAATCTTTTGTCTAATGCTTGCAGCATGTAAATGTACATAATTTCATACCTATGTATAAAACAGTCAGTGAACATTGCTGATATAGAAAGTAAGTATGGGTAACACACTACAAAAAGATTTAGAAAAACAGTCCTTGTCTTATACCCTGTTGTGAGACCCTCAGCAAGAATTCTGTGGATTCTTATTGTGCACAAAGAAAAGTTGATCTCAGTATGGCCAAAACTCCCTATTAGATCAAATACTCTGTACTTTTTAAGAGGAACTTAGATAGTTTCCTTATGATAAATGTGCATAGACAATAGATTCATCTCCAATTTTATAGTTTCCAGAAACTTAGAATGACTGCAATTTAGCTGTTAGAAGTTAGTGGGAATGGAGAAATAGTGCAGAACATGAAACAAAGTTTATATTTGTATTAGAAAAGAGATATGAGCTATTTTGCAAAGAAGGTCTGTTATTTTTATTCCAAACAAATTCACAGCTGGATCCTTCAAGTGCTTATAAATCTGTAAATTTACCACAAAGGAATATTTAGTTGTAATCATGTTTTGCATGTAAGGTGAAATTTCAATGGACAGGCTAATTTCTTTGGGGGAAAAAATGAAATAAATCAGGACATGTGGAAAAAATATAATTACTTTTTAAACAAATTTGCAAAATCTTTGAATTTTTCATGCCATTTTATATAACTTGTTCAAAAAATCCACACTAAGTTTTAAAATCTTGTCATTAGGGTGGACCAGTAGAATTTGCTGTCCCTCTTACGCATATTTAATTGTCATTGCCTGGTGATAGTCATGAGGATACATTATCTGCAAAGAGAAACATTTGTCTTATTATTGAAGATTTAAGTGTTTCCACTTGCTTAACATCTGTGAAACATTTTACGTAGAGGAATCAGCTGCAGGACAGATTTAATTTTCCTCGGGAAGAAAGAGGGAGTGGAAAATGAGATGTGTAGGCAGCATCTTCAGGTCTTTGCCAGCAAGACCCAGAGTCTCATGGTGGGAATTTCTGTTCTTTCCCACATGGAGCAGGATATTGGTGTCTTATACATGGAGTCCATTTAACATTCTTTTTTATGTGTTTTCCAGTCGCTGCCTGATTCTTTTGCTGTCCCCAGGGAAGGTGTGAAAGCTCCTTCCACACCCGATGTGGCAGGGCTGGGGATCAGACAGGCTGGACCCACCCAGGGGGTGTCTGTGGACCCCAGCTCAGAACCCATTACAGCCCCACAGCTCTGCCCAGGGATGGCAAATACACCCACAGCTGCCAACCTGCAGGACAGCAAGGTATGTACACAGGTGTGTAGGGATAATGACAGTGGTTGCTGGTTGGATCAGGCCATGGGTTGTCTAAATTTTCCAGTTCCTTGTGCTTTTTCAAGGTTTTCATGACATGGGCAAAGTCATTTTTGTCACAGAGTTAATGTGGTGCAGGTCTGCCAAGAACTTGTTTGGCCTCTAGCAAGGAATGTGAGGCACCGGATTCCTGTCACATGCACTGCATCCTCAGAGAGGCATTCCAGGACTATTGCCCCAGGACCTGCAGTATGGATACAGATGGCATTGTCAAGATTTTAATAATAGTATGGGACATCTCCAGTGTGGGGGTAAGTGCTCAGTAGTTGTGAACGCAGCCATTAATCCCCGTATTTATAAATTTTCAGAATAAAGATGTTGGATATAATAAGATCCCAAGGGCATCTGCATGGAACAGTGCTGGACATTATTTTCCCATCTAGATGGAAGTACTATTTATAATTATCCTCTCCTGAGTTAGAGAGACAGCTTTTGATTCATTTAATTGTATTCTTCTTCAAACCAATTTGACTTAATTTCCCCATAGGATATGCTGTGACATAGCATCAAATACATTCTGAGAATCCAGGCAAATCTGCTGCATGTCTTTCTTATAGTTCTGCAACTGTATCAACACCAGAAGAGTGATTGGGATGGCTTGGGATGTTTGGTTTCTATGGATACATTATGATTCCAAGTTCCAAATGATTTCCCTCTACTCCAAGTAGCAGCTATTTAGCTTTATACACCATTAACAAATACAGTTATGTGAATGATATCAGGTGCTAACATCACATTTTTATATTTTAAGACTGCAGCTTACCAACACTATAATCTCTAAAGTTATTCCACGCTCCGCGGCTTGGTTTCGGTGGTTCCTTCACTGTTCACATTCATCAGCTAAACAAGTCTTGAACAAAGTCAACCTTTGTGGAAGGTTTTTTTTATTGCTTGTTTTTGACCTTAACTGTGCTTTGTTCCCTTCTGGTTTAGTTTCACAGCTAATAATTTAGCCTTCGGTTTTGGAATACTTGAGTGACCTCCTTTTAGTCTGATCTTCCTGTTCATAAATTTCTGTAACTGCAAGATGTGCTCCATAATTATCTTGCCCTTGAATAACTGATATTTAGTTCTTTTGTTAGTTTATTGGCTTCAGACATGTAAGCCAGCTGCAATCCTCTTTTTTTTTCTTTTCTTTATGCTTTCTGCATTCTGTAAGAAATTTTCATATCTATCAGTAACACCAAGGACATAAACTATGGTTCCTACATTAGATCAGACTAAAAAATCATCTTTCCTGATCTTTCTCTGACAGAGGTCAATGTTTAAAACTTCACAGAAAAATGCAAAATGATAAAATAGATTCTATTTCCAGGAAAGCAAACTTTGAAGGATTACAGCACCATTAATAAAATCAGAAGGAAGAAATAATCCTTCACAAAATATTTCTCTCTCCTAATGAAAAAAATGATGACATTATCTTGTGATTCAGAATAATTAATTTTTAAGTGCTTATTCTTTCTAATAAAATTGTGCCTGGCAGAAGCACCCTTGGATTTTTAAATGACCTTTGCAAGAAATTCAGCTCTTATTATCCAGAGACAAATGTTTAAAGAGGCAGAAATCTATCTCCTAAAACAGATAGGGGCCTAGATGTACTCAACATATCACAGAAGCTTCAAGTTTAGGATTAAAGTTATTAAAAATTATAAAGAAAGAAAAAAAAATGTATTTTCTTTAAGGCTTCCTGTATTTTAACAAGTTTTGGAAATGTTAAACACTTTTCCTATGCTTTATATGCCTATTTAAACTGCTTTTATTGTACAGAATGAGGCCTAGTTTCTAATATTTAAATTTTTTAAGATAATGAAGAAGTTCAGAACATTAAAATTTTTTTGCTGTTTAGCAAAATGCTGGAAAAGCCTAAATGGTTATGTATTGAAGATTAACATTTCATGCAACAGACATCATCAAATGTTTGTTTATCACTTCCTATTTTCCTAAAATAGTATTCATTATTATCTATTACAGAGATAAAATGTCCTCTTCAATTTAAACATTTTAAGATTTATAATTGCTTCATTAATATGAAAATGAAATTATGAATTTTCTATTTCCTCAGCTATTTCTCAGCAATGTGTTATTTTACAGCTCTTCATTTAAAAGTTAGAGACAAAGTAATTTTGGTTAATAAATTACAGTTTATAGTATCTTCTAATGAACATTGTGGTGGAAGCAGCATATGCATTCCTGTAAGCAATATCTTGTGTTGTAGGGTTGAGAAGGAGCATCAGAGTTTTCATCTTTAATTTATAAATTTTCTGTTTCTAAATCCAGAAATCTATTTGTTTGGCAAGACTCTACTCTAGGATTAAGGCTTTTCCTCAAAGTGTGTAATCATGGAGAATTGTTCTTGTTACTTTTTCAAGGCTTTTTCTTTAGATCATTCAGGAACTCACTCGAGCACAGACACACAGATCTTGATAAAGTAAAATGTCAAAAATTATGCCATGGTAAATAAAAATATCTCACTTGGCATGCATTCCTACTTGCAGACATTTGTAGAGACAGGAACAAACTGTCTGAGTGAAGATAGAGCTTCTAACTTTGATGAGTTTAAATAATATAAAGTCTAGTGCTATTTTTGATATCAATCATGTTTGGTTTTTTGACCAAAAAAGACTGCATGATGGAATATTTACAAATTCAAGTGACCCCCTTAAGGCCATTTTACCCTATTTCCCAAAGAATCTTAATTATTTTTGAATATGTCTAAGTAAAGTGCTCATGAATAATTCTTCTTTTCAGTAATGAAGGAATTTAATCAGTTGTAATGATCTACATTTTACATTTGTTTAATAATAAAACTTGAGGAGTAAGCTGTATGTACATCCAAGTAATTTTGTCTAAACAACATCTTACAGGTGTATGAAAAATAGAAAAAAACATAATGGAAGCTCTCTTCAGGACTGAAGAGCAATTCTGGGTGCCTGATAATAATTGTTATGATTTCAGCTAAAAGAAGAGAGTGGATTCACAACTCTTTTTTAAATTATTATTTTTAAAGTATGTTTTTAATTTCCTAGTGGAAGATGAAGAAAGATGACCTTTCCTCCTCCACAAACAGAACAGTGTTTTCCAGGAGAACTGTAATTGAATTTATGCCATATAGTTACAATTACTGTATGGAAAGTGCCTTCAAAAAAAATCTAAAAATAAAAATCATATATGCATGGCAAAACTCTGTTTTTGGAGGAGAGGGAGATATTTTTGTGAAGCACAGAGGAGATAACATCCTAAATCAAAGATACAAACCTACATACGTGTGTATATATGAGAAAGATGTGAGAATTAGAAAAGAAGTGCTCAGCTGTTTTCACATTCTTAGTTAGAAGAATGGAAATGCAAATTTGGGGCTACTTTTAATGAAAGCCAAGGAAGTAATTGCATGAAAAAATATTTAAAGACTAGGATTTAAATAGAACAATTCTTGGAGTTCAGCTATAAGGAAAAAATACTAATGGCATATTAAAAGTAGATTTATAATCACGGCATTATATGGTCATAAATTGAATGAGCCATGATCTGCATCCTGAAGATGGTTGGTACCTCCTGTTATTTACATTTACATGCAAATATGCTCTTTTTCTAATTTACAGGGTTAGTGACATTGCCTGCTTTTTTGCTTGATAGTTTTTGAACGTGGCTGAACTTCTACTTTTGCTTGGCTTAGATTTTTTAATTTTCCCATTATTTTAGGCTACTATGTAAACTGGTCTATAAATAGCAAAAAAAAGAAAACTTTTCCCTTACAAAGTTGCCATCACCATGATGGAATTTAATGTAAACTAAAGGAAATGAACAAACAAAAAGCAGAAGCAAAGGCTTCTGGAGAAGGATTAGAGATTGACAGAGAGGTGTGACTCTCTGAGGAAGATGGTGAATACAAAAAAAAAGGCCCAAAAAATCTAGGTGATAACCTAATACATAAGTGAGCTCATGTGAACTACTTCTGTAATCCTCTTAAATAGTACAGTATAACTCAGTATCAGGGTAAAGTACAAACTCTTTTGTAAGGACACCAGAAACATTTGACTTTGGGACTAGCAATATGAATTTATGTTAATGGATTTAGAAGTTGAAGTTAATACCTGGGAATAGCAATTATTTTTCTGAAATAATCTCAGCTAGTTAAATATAGTTGGTGACAGCAGGGAGATAATATTTAAGTCCCAAGACTAGAATACAATAATTCTTGTGTATCCAAAGCATTACCTGGTGAAAAGCAAAAATGGTAAATATTTACCATTTGTTTAATGGGATAAGGACATAAATAAATATCTACTTCAAATGACCCATGTGTAACTTGTTACTTAGGAAATAAATAAAGGAAAATAACAAATGAAAAAATATTTAAAACCACAGTAAAGAAATATGAAGCTTTTTTTTTTTTTTTTTCAGATAAGATGATTCATAAATATAATCATATAATCTCCCATTTGGGTTTACAATCCACACTTGTCAAGTCCTCTGCAGGGTTGTGCTTGGTAACAATTCTGCAAAATGACTTAGAGCTTTAGATAACAAACAAGTGTTATTGCTGTAAGGGACTTAGTGACCTTCTTAGACAATTATTAAAATATGTGCGAAACAGAATTTGGATATATTATTGCCCCTCACCATCACTTCTGAGAGAATTGTTGTAAGTGTGATTGACTTCAGCTGAACATCTTCATTCCATTCATTGATTTCAGCTGACCTGGTGACTTTTTACTTGTCTCAAAATTCAGATGGAAAAAGCTTTTTTTGGTTTTAGACTTTTAGACTTAAATTTGTAAACAAGGAGAATTAGTTGAGTTTTTGTGGTTGTCTTTATTCTAATATTTTTCAACAAAATAAACTGAAATGTTCTTTTGTAAATTAAGCTGCTTTGCGTGACCTAGAAAAATCACTTCTGCATGATGCCTCCTGCAAAATCAATAACACTTATGGATATCTTGAGAACATTCATCAAAACAATTACATTTTTATGCATTACATGAAAAATTTGGATAGGATTTGTCCTATTAAATTATGATGGCTACTCCATAAAAGCACAATAAATTAGAGGTTTCCATTTTATTTAGTCCTGACATTAATATGCTTGACCTTACTCTAGTCAGTCACCACTGGAAATATTTTTAAGATCATAGCAGAGGTTTTAAGGCAGCTCTGTATATTTCAGTATTTTAGGCACAGGACAATATTTTCTTCTTTAACAGCTGTTTGAAGGCATCCAAAAACTTTTCCTTTAGTAATATATGGATTTTTCCTTGTGCCACTTATATCCACAGCAAAATAATGCCCAATTCTGAAAACTTTTAAGATTGTAGAGAGTAACTGTATTGGAAAATAAAGAATTCTCTCGTAAAGCTTCATTAATAAACCCTGTACCTGTTGAAAACACAGAAGAAATTCTGAGAGTCTTCTTTTCCATGACTGAGGTTTTTGAAACAAATTTACGTTTATTAATCTCATATTTCAGGTAGACTACTGTTTATTTGCAAGAGCCAGAAAAGAATAATTGAATTTAAGAGCAAAATAACTTGGCTGATGTGCTTCTCAATAGAAACTAGCTATGTCTGGAGAAAGGAGCTAGAGAAGATTGCACTCCTTTTTTTATTACTATTTAAAAAAGAGAAAAATCAAGTTAGTGATGTTTGTTCTACTTCTGATAGTGGTTGAAGATGAGATTTGATACAGGTGTAAATTGACTCTCTTTGAAGAGTAGCTTGGGTTGATTTATTTTTCTTTCTGTGTAACACAGAGAGGTCTGTTTTGCCTGCTATTTGGGCAACATACATATGAAAGCACAGGAAAAAGTATTTTGCAGGAATAGTGAAAATTCATTTCTGTTATTTTCTACAATTTTCAGAGGCTGTATTGATTAAGAAGGTTTTGGTCTTTCCTACAGAATTTTAGTTTTTCCATAGGGCATTTAAAAATACTTTTCATGTTTTGTGTAAATGGAATAGACATTTGAGCAGATGTTTAAGAAACCTTTTAAGTTTGGAAAACTTTGGAACTGTCAGAGATGCTCAGAGTCTATATTTGATTCCTAAATCAAAAAGTTACTAAAGCTAGAGCTGGGCTTTTTTGTTGGCCTGGAGAAGAGAAGGGTTGGGCGTGGGACTTACTTTGCATTGTTTCAGTGTCTAATATTTGGATAGAGGAGATGGTATCAGATTCTTCTTAGAGGTGAACAGTGAGAGAATATAATGCAACTATCACAAGTGCTGCAACAGAAACCCAAAAGTAACAAAAGCCTATAAAACACCACTAAGCACTGGAAGATACCGTTTAGAGAGTGCTGGAGTGTGTCCATTCATGGAATTTTCCAAATTTATCAGTGCTGATCACGACAATCTAAATTTTGATTTGTTTAAGTTAAACTTTGAGCAGGAGGATGCAGGAGGTGGCTTCCAGAAGTCCCTTTCAAAACTACAAGACTAATTATTCTTTGAATCTATGTGATTCTTTACATATAGAATATTTAGATATATAGGGTTCATTGACATTGTTTGACTATTTCTTTCTTTTTACAAATACTTTGCTGCTATGGTATGAAATGCATTGCCTGTGTAGTATTCAAATACTGATAGTTTTCTTGGCATGGTCACACAAAATTACTGTGTCATTCTAATCATAGTGGATTCCATCAGAAATATCTGGTTTGGTAATTGCTTCCCTGTTGCTTCCCTCTGATGAATAGCTGCAGTCACTGTGTTAGTAAATAAGTGTGAAAACTTTGTCACAGAGTTTGTGCTTCTTTTGTTGTCATCACTGCAGCTGACATGTGCTGTGTTCATGTTAGTGTGCCAGCATCAGCCTGAGCAATTTCATCTGCATTCAGATCATAAAATCCATTTTTTGCAAGGTCTATGGAAAGTATCCATAAAATCCATTTTTTGCAAGGTCTATGGAAAGTATCCATTGACCACAGAATCATCTAGGTTGGGACGTAAGACCTCTGAGATCAAGTTCAACCTTTGATCACCCCCATGTCAACTAAACCACAGCACTAGGGACCAGATCCAGTCATTTCTTTAACACCTCCAGGGATGCTGACTTCATCACCTCCCTGGAAAACCTGTTCCAATGCTTTAAAACCCTTTCCATTAAGAAATAGCTCCTGATGTCCAACGTAAATCTCTACTGGATCAAACCGAGGCGGTGACCTCGTGTCCTATCATCCTGGGAGCAGAGCCTGACCCCCATCTGGATCCACTATCCTTTCAGATTGTTAGAGAGAGGGACAAAGTCTCTATTGAGCTTTCTTTTCTCCAGCTAAACACCCTTAGATCCCTCAGCTGCTCCTCATAGGACTTCACCAGAACTGTTATCATTCTCTGTAGTGATTCCAACACCTCGATGTCTTGAAACATAGGGGTCCAGAACTGGAAGCAGTTGTTGAATCTATGTCCTGCAAAGATTCTTATTCCACTGCAGAAAAAGTGTGGAAATGTAATTCAAATGTAAATATTTCTGCATGTGTGCCTCATATTAAAAAACTTCCAGTGGCAGCATCCATTGTTAACTGAGTCTGTTAAGTACTATTTTGTAATTTGTTAGATACCTTTCACACATACCTTTACCTAGAGTCTTATTTTAACTACTTCTGATGGCAAATGAAAAGAACACCACTCTAACCACATAGAAAATGTGATTAGAGCAGTCTTCTCTTCATTTGTCATAAGCAGTAGTGGTCTGGTATATGAACATTCTTAATAGCAAATTCTGGAAGTGTGATGTTAAGTGAGATGAAAAAGGAATTCAGCACCGGTGAGCTTAAATTGACTCACTCGGTGTAGTCATTACCTCACGAGTCTTGTAGCACTGGTTCACTGAAATTCCCAGCTATTCCCATCAGTAGCTGTGGAAACCCTTATCCAATAAAAATGGTGGGCTAGTTCTTTCCAACTTTTATCAGGATTGCATTTTGATAGTCGGATTTAAATCTAGCAACTTGTCAAAACCAAGATGATATGCAAAGAATCCTCATCTTAGAGAGATTTTATAGTCTTAAAATGCCATCAATGTTTTCTGTTTTCAAAGCAGGGGAGAAAACAAAAACTCTTGTTTTAAGATATAATTAATCTATAGGAAAATAAAATGAAGGGTTAAAACAATTGGCAAATTTTAAACATCATTTTTATGTGCTCTCTTGAAAGTATTTTGAATGTTTTTCTACAGTTGGGTTGTAAATTGATCTTAGGATCATTTTGCATATTATTGTTAGAAACAAGCTGCAAGCTTACATATTTTTAGGGTTTTTGTTAGTTTTGTTTTGATGTTGTGAATTTGGTGGTTTTGGTTTGGTTTGGTTTTGCTGAGGGGGGTTTTGCTTGTTTTTGGTTTTGTTTTTGTTTGTGGGTGTGGTTTTTGGTTTGTTTGTTTTTTGTTTTATGGGTTTGTTTTTTTTTTTTTTTTTTTTTTTAATGTGATCTGCATATGCCAGAGAAAGAAAGCACTAAATTTTAGCACTTTACTTGCAATGTTCTAGCTATCAGGCACCAACCTGTCAGGAGCATTCTTATTATCTCTGGACTTTTGTCTGAACACTGAACTTCATACGTTGCCTGTAAGTTTTTCTCAGATTTATTCTTCTGCTGTTCTCAGTCTTAACTGAGCTACTGACAGAAATCTTTGCTGGTTATTTTCTAATGTCATGTTTTCATTAGTTCTCTCTTGCATTCTTTTAAGCAGGCTGACAAGAATGCATAGATTAGAAAGCCTGCTAGTATAACCTCTCAGTTATCAAATCCCACAGTCTCATTCCTTTATGGATTTTCCAATTGCAGTGAAATAAAAAAAAGAAATCCAGTTATTAACTTACTCAGTTTTTAAACTGGTATTAAAAGGGAATAGGTAACAACATTCTGTTTAAATATTTTATGCATTTGCAATTTCCAGAATCACTGAGGTGAAATGAATGGTTTGTCTGGCACTACACAAAACAGAAACAGGAAAAGACACATTGAAAGCAATTTTCTCTCTTTTTTTTTCTCAATAATATTTGGTCAGAGTTGCTTAAATTTATGTGATTTGTACTCTTTTAATAAAAATTAGATAGCATTCAATGTCAATTGTTTGTGAATTTTTTTATGTCACATTTGGATAGAAGTATTCTTTCCCTATGCCTTCAAAATTTCTGGGTTGGCGATCTTGGGCAATTGCCATTACCAGAAAAATCACACACTGCAGTCACTCAGTTCCATTACTGCTTGACGTCAGACAGAGCTCACTCAAACCTTCCCAACAGAGTAGGTAAAATTCAGTTCCATGTTCAGTGGATTTGGGGAAGATAAGAGGAAAATAGCTCAAGAGATGGAAGCTCTAATTTTGAAAGGACAGAAGGTAGGGTTATGTGCAGCCTCTACTCGGAGCAGGACAGGAGGGTTGTGTGACTCGGCAGGGCATAAGGAAGGCTATTTAACACTCTCTTCTCTAACTGGATTAGGATCAGAAAGTGTTTCATTTTACTTTCAATTTCCTAGGGATTCTAATTCCTTTTTTTTTTTTT
>VXBR01003333.1:297633-322995 GCA_013400215.1 Cisticola juncidis | reverse complement strand
TTTTTTTTTTTCTTTTTACAACATATCTTCAGGCTGTTTTCTGAGTGATACATTGGTCACTTGAGGTATTATGGCTTTAAGCCCAAACAACATGGACAGTGAGACTGGAACTAGGATATTTATTTATTTTAAAATTGCAAATTTCATGATTCTTCGGAAATACCTTATCAAGAAGAATTTTATCATGGAAAATATTGTTAAACACCTCAGCTACCTAGGCAAGTGGAGGAGCCACCATCCCTGGAGGTGTTCAAGAAAGAGCTGGACATGGCACTTGGTGCCTCAGCTGATGATCAGTCAAGCATCAGACTTGATTATCTTGGAGGTAAATTCCAACTCTAATGATTCTGTGACTAAAAGAGTTTCTTTAGGTGAATGACAGTGGGTATGTTAGAAATAGCTTTTTATTTATGTGCAAAATTTTTGAATTCATCATTAAAATTAATTGTAGAGAAAGAGAAACCTCGTGGAACCTTTTATTACTTCATGACAGCAGCTTATTTGCACATTTGCAGATGCAATTATATCTTCAAAGGCTCCTGCTTCCTAACCTTTTCAACAGACTGTTGACTGGGGCTAATTAATTCTTAAGGAATAGTTCTCTGATCATGGCTGAAGGTGATCTGTCTTTTTTTGTACTTCAGACTGACTCGTGGTATTATGAAACACTGTATCTGGTCCTTAATTGTCATGTCATACTGCATTAAGTCACACAATACTATCCTGAAAAGATTGATGCAATGATTTATCTCATGTCATATCTTGATGTGTCAGTCAAGGAAGTAGAGCATATATAGATGGATCCTATCTGTAAAAATGGCTTATTTAAGTGGAGTTCTAAGAAAAAAAAAAACAAACTCATGAAAACCACAGAACTTGAGAAAAACTGCTTTTTATACTAAGTATAATGTTTAGAATTATCTGTTAGACTGACAAATGATAAGATATGGTAAATTTGTTTAAATCAGGATAGTAGGAGATATATGACAAAGGAACCTTGCTGTAGAAAGAACATTTAGGGATCCATTTTGAGCAATACCAAACAGGAATCCTCACAGTAACCTTTGAGGACCTATTGGAGTCCAGCATCTTAAAATTTAAGAATTAAATGCAGTTTGTGGGGAACATTCTAACCAAACTATTTTTTGGTATATTTCTTCTTGGTTGGTATTGTTGGTATCAATACCAAAAAAAAATCACTGAGAAACTGGGGGCAAAACCTGATTTTTTCTTTAAAATTTCATCTATAAAACAAACAGTAGACAAAGTCATCTAAGCACAGAACAATTAGGAACTGCAGGTTAGATCCTAACTACTTTAAATGTCTAAAACTTCATTTTCTGTTGGTAGATAATAAATTTTAGACCCATTTCCATGGCAAATCAACTGTTTCTTCAAGGTGCCTAAGTAAACAACAAAGGGATTTTTGGTAAGGATGGTTGGCATCTATGGATTTATCTTTGGCTCCTAAGCTGAAAGATTTTATGGTGAGTATTCAGTCATACAGGTTCTATGCACCATTTGATAGTGTCCATGACTTCCACCTCCATTAAGAGATTTTGAGGTCTCAAGATGTAACAGTTGCTTAATGCAAATCTGTAAAATTGTATTTTATAAAAAAATGTCTGTAAAACACTAAAGATAAAATTAGCTACTAACTTTAATGCCATTTCCTAGATTTTTGAAAGACATTGCTCAGGATGATGTCTTATTTCCATGTTCTAATGCCATTTCTTCTAGGTATATTTTATTTTTCTGTCATGGCAGCACTTCTTAGAGAATAATAACAGCTGCTTGTGTTCAAGGTAAACATATTTTTAATTTTACATATTTTTAGCAGATATTCTGAAGACAGTAATGGCTGAAGGCAATGATGTTGGTGTATCTCCTAGTTAGTGTGCCAATCTACAAATTACCTTAACTATAGCACAATAATTTACAAGGAGCTGGTTATAACTGACTTACATCACACATAAAAATCCTGGAATTATTAAGTGGAAAGTCTTCCCAGAATTTGAGTTGTTTGTATGAAAACAAACTATCATTTACAATAAAAAGGGAATTTGCACATTAGAGGGTGTTAATTTTTATGTACTTCTATCAAAGTAATGGAGATCTATCATATTTTTCATATTTTTTGTCCCAGTTATTTTCCTGCCCTGGATTTTATGGACACTCCTCTTTTTACATCAAATGTTAATCAATTTCTTTTTCTGAAAGAAACATTAAAAACAATATTTTAGAACATCTCAGCTACACTAAGAAATATGTTTTTAAAATACTTCAAGCTTTTAGATTTATCAGTAAAAGTGACAGTGATTGATTTCTTGAAGAAAAAACACATGTCCTTCCCCTGTTCTTTTTACATCTGTAGCTTTTAAATTTTCTCTGCCAACTATGACCAGAAGACAGTAACTAAGACAGTAACAGATAACAATTAAACAGATAAATAGTATCTGATAGCAATAGATAAATAACAGATAACAACAGATAAATAATGTTTAATGTGGAAATCATCAATTTTTTTATGATTAATTGAATTTATATCTCCCTGTGGCAGTAACAGAGTTAGATGTATATTCGGCTCACATTAACACTTTAGGATAACCAATGCACTGAGATTTTTAATGCCATAAAATCAAGATGCCTTCATGAAATACAAGGGTCAGTCGATAATAATGAGATCAAAGGCCTACCAAAGAAATGAAGATTAAATTAAACTAACACAGAAACAAATAAATAAGTGGAAGTACTGTCTATACTCACTTAGTTCTTCAGAAATCAATAGCAGGTGGGCAGAAATACAGGAACTTCTGTGTGTAGCAGAGTTTGGAAGGGGCTTTTGTTCAACATCAGAATGAGGATATTAAAAGAAGTGACTTCTAAAATTGCCATAAAAGCATTATTACTTTACACTGGCTTTCTTATAATGGGCATTTATTTTTTCACAGAACAAACATATAAGTCTTAATAACTTTTTTACCACATACTGTGGCACATCCAGTTTCTAACAGCAAAAACTAAAAATTATTATCTTTATGTGATTTAATGTTTCTGTTTGTTTATTTGGTATGGCTTTGAAAATGGAGTTTATGAACTCCATAGTTTCTTGAGATTCTTACTAGGAAAATCTTATTACCAGATAACTGAATCCCATATTCTACCCTAAAAGGTGTTACATTTTATATATATATATAAGCATATATATATATATGTATATATATATGTATGTATGTTCAGGTAAAGATCTCCAAAAAACTTGATTTCGTAATTCCGTTAACACTGAGTTGCACTTTCCTGGAATTTACCTCAAGAGATGCAATGTTTCATAGCCCCCTCAGTTTACCTTTTTTTGGCTTTGTATTCAAATAAGATTGTGTCACAGAAGCAAATAACAACTGACACCCATCCAGGAATTTTAAACTTGGTTTGGTTTGGGTTGAGTTGGGTTTATGGTTTATTTTTAATACTTCTACAGCACATTTAACTACATTTCAGTCTTCATTTTGATGACAGAAAAGCCAATGTATGGAAAGCTGATGTTTCAGCTTTCAGATGGATATCTTGAGGAAACTTGCTCTTCTCTCTTTGCTACTTCTTGGAAGGCCTTTAGCTAAAATTGAAGAACAATGATATAATATGTAACTTTTTAAGTATAAAGAGAAATAGTGTACAAAGACAAGGGGTGTCACAATCTGGTCATAAAGGCCCCAGAATCTTGTGGCCTCCAGTCATATTAGCTGAACTCGCGACTCTATTGCTCAACTAATAAAAAAGGTGTAAATATTACAAAATTTTGTGTTTTGTGGGTAAGTGTAACCACTTAAGTTGTGTGGTTATGGGAGCAAAGGTAAAATCATTGGAAAATAATGAATAATGCCTTAACCTTTGGAGTATGTCCTTACTCCATTCATGTAAATTAATTTTCAGTTTAATATCTGATCAATTATGTGGAAGGCAATTTATAATTGTAATTGAAATTTGTTAAACATGTAATTTGCAATTTGTAATTTGCAGTTGTAAAGTGTAATTTGCTTGATTATGAAGGAAATATCTTGGAACAAGGGGAGTACCATGATATACCTGACCGCTTTCTGTTCTTCCATAACTTGTTTCAGTGACCACATAACTGAAATTTAAAGCAGGATTTGCCATTGTAACTGTCACTAAAATATTCTTTGGTTATGTACAGCTTAGAGCCTCTAATCTTTGAACTTCAAAGAGTGATAATGATTTTATTATGTCGCCCAGACAAATTTGTTGTATTCAAAGTCAAATACCTCAGAATATTAGGTTTACTCACCTCTCTGACATGAACAGTTGCATTAGTTAGTTGTTTTTTTTGAAGCTGCTGTGAGAGTCTTTGCAAAAAAACACAGCAGTAAAATATCTGCTATTTTCAATTTCAAACTACTTGCCATTCTAATATGTGTAATATTAGCTTTTCGCTGCTAGCGTGGAAAAAAAATACTAGAAGATATATACATACTGCAAAAGTTGCAATAAACCCATTTGGAAATTACTTTGGACAATTTTTTATACAACTCTGAATTAGAAAGAACAAATAGTCTATTTCTAAAGTAGAAAACTCTTTTTGAGAGACTGTGACATATCTATGACCAAACCTATATGTGATAGATATATATTATCATATATTATACTTTCTTTCTTATCTTTTTCTTTCTTTCTTTCTTTCTTTCTTTCTTATCTTTTTCTTTCTTTCTTTCTTTCTTTCTTTCTTTCTTTCTTTCTTTCTTTTTCTTTCTTTCTTTCCCTTTTTTGTCCTTTCCCTTAATCTTAACTTCTATTTAACCCTTAGGTATCACAATTTTAGGTTAAAAAAACAGACAATTGCATGGTAGCTCTGAATGCTCACAACCATTTTTTAAGGAAACCTACCCAGTGAGTGGAATAAAGAGGCAACAAGTAAAGATACACAAGAATTGCCTGTAGGCTTCCATTATGTTTTTTAGATTATATTCTTACATTCTTAATGTGATCTGACTAAAATACTAGTGAGTTTATCTCCTGTGTTGTATTAAATTTAGCCTGAAACCTTTCTCCTAAGATCTGGAAGCCATATGGTCTTGTTAGTATTTAAATAAGAAACTTCCCAAGAAAACTCTGATGTGGCAGCATAAGGCTGTTCAGCTTCATTCCCTTCTGTTTTTTCTCAAATTAATCCTTGTTTTGAACAAAGGTACTTGTACTACTTCCTTCAATAACATTTCAGTAGAGTTTCAAATAATTTGAGATTTACATCTGTAGTAGAATGATTTGTAACTTCAGTTTTATTTCTTTCTCTTACTGAGAAGTCACTGATTTTAATGAAATGGTGATGTTTCCTTGATCTTGTGAATTTATGCTTGTTTTCTAATGACCTTAAATCCATGCTGATGATTGCAATGTATAGGTGTTGATAGAGGGTTTATCTTTTAGTCAGTGTTCTTTGGCAAAATGTTTGTCTAAACATCAAAGAGATGAGACAATAGATGGATGAAAACTTGCATGAATTAGGTAGAAATTATTGTAATAATTTTCTATACAATTAGATAAAATATGTTATATGTATTTTACAGCCATCTTTGGTAAAATAAAAATATTTTCCTATTAATATTTAAAAGATAAAATCTGGCCTCGGGAAAATTCTGATTGTCAACAATTTTCAATAGATTGTCAAATCTATTTTCTAGCACAGTTTATAGTACTTCTCAAAACACTGTGATAAAACAGACAAATCAAATCAATAAGACCATAAATTCTGGGGAAGGACAGTGGAAAAGGAGGCAGTTGTACATGTAAAATCTGCATCAATTTCAATCTTCTTTTGTTGATGTCTGCCGATGACAAACTGATTTGGATGACAAATTTGAAAAATGTGAAATTCGGCTTCAGGTGTGGTACCTTTTGGCCTGAGCATCATTGGTGATACCAAAAAACAAACTGGTTACCTGTTTACAATAAAACTCCCAAATCCCTTAGCTCCTATGGTTTAAGACTCTTTTGAAATGTAGCTGGCAATTTTGCTTTTTCAATAAATACAGAGATATCCAAAGAACTGGGTTTGTTTTTCTGTTTTTAGGACTGTGACAAAATTATCTCTTAGTGGGAAAATCATAACTTGAAATTATCAAAGAAATATTAGGATTACATAAGGGCTTAACATTTTGCATTTTAGAAACCACCAGTTATTTAAATCAAACATTAATGATTTCAGGGCATGGAAAGAAAGCTGAAAGAGTTGTTTTGATCCTGCAGTTTAAAGATTTCAGATTACTGCATGCTAATGATATTAAATATCTTAATTCTGTCTTAAAATAGAAATGTATTTTTCAACCACATTGTAATTAGATTAACTGAGACTGCTTTGTTTTCTCTGCCAATTTCCAATGAAAATAAAAGGTATTAACTGTGATCTGTAAGATTTATATGGAATATTTGCACACTGTGCAATAAATTGAAAAATCACTGGATTTCTGAGATCCATTTTAATGAGTAAGTGATTCAACCTCTGAACTGGGTAACAAGATTGATATATTTTTTCAAAGATCAAACTTTCAAATTATCTGCCCCAGCTTTATTGCCTATAGGAGTTTGGATTCTTCTACACTTTATGGATTGAAGTCTACAGATTATAAAATCATTCTCTAAGTTTGCTTTTATCTCCTACTGCACATGTTATTTGCTGCCCATTGACTAGTAGCCGTCATTATTTAATTTATTGAAGCTATTTTTAAAACAGCTTGAAAAGGAAGGGGGTAGTGTCTTTATGATTCCTTCAGAGGGGTAAAAAACAAGAAAAGGAAAGTAGCTGGAGTCTGTACCAATACAGAGAACAAAAGAAAGAAATTCCAGAAGTAGGAACTGTGTTCTGCCTGTGAACTGTGTTTTGGGCTATGAAGGCGGTGAAGGATCAGGAGGGGAAGCTGTATGAGGAGCAGCTGAGGGCATTTGGTGAGTTCAGCCTGGAGCAGAGGAGGCTGAGGGGAGACCTCTCTGCAGTTGCATCTTCCCTGTGAGGGGAAGAGCAGGGGCTGCCCGCCCAGCTGCTGCGTATTCCCCGCGCTCAGCACAGCAGGAGAGATTAGGATGGAAAAGCTTGCGGGCAGAGATAAAGAGGAGATCACGGACCAGTTCTCATTGTGAGTAAAACAGACTCGTCTTGGGGAATATTAATTTAATTTGTTGCCAATTAAATTAGATTTAGATGCTGAGGAACAAAGACAAAACCGTTGTGGTTTAACGAAGTCTGGTTTTCAGTTGGGCATGGCGGTGCCCCGCAGGCACCAGGTGGCGCCAATCAGCTGCCTGGTTTTGGAGAGCCAATCAACTGCCTGGTTTTGGAGAGCCAATCAGCTGCCTGGTTTTGGAGAGCCAATCAGCTTCCTAGTTTGGAAGATTGACACCTGGTTAAACCATTCAGAAGGGGTGAATACGCCTCCCTGAAAAC
The DNA here is from genome assembly GCA_013400215.1 of Cisticola juncidis. NCBI lineage: Eukaryota > Metazoa > Chordata > Aves > Passeriformes > Cisticolidae > Cisticola > Cisticola juncidis. Next base: position 315,545 of record VXBR01003333.1, on the reverse strand, counting down.
ACATTTAAGGACGGGCTGAGCTCTGAGAGGGTCTCTTGGCTTTGGGCCTCTGAAGAAGTATTTGGCCATCTTGGCCCCCTGCAGCTGCGCAGCCAGGCTGGGCCTGGCCAGGCTGGGCTCATGGGGCCCGCACGGCCTGGTCAGCGCACGACTGGGCTGAGATTTCTGCCACTGCTGGGCTGTGCCACTGGGACTATCCCAATGCCACAAACAGCTAAACCCGGCTGGGACTGCTCGGCTGGAATCTGCGGCTGGGGCAGCGCCATGCAGCCAAAGCTATCTCACCATGGCTCGCAAATGGACTTTGTTTACTCCAGGACCAGCACTGGGAATGGCCCCGTGGCCAGGGCTGAGGGGCCCCTGAGTCTGGTAGCAGCCACATGGCCAAGACTGCTCAGCTAAAATCAGCATGGCCGTAGCTGCTCCACACTACCATGGCTATCTCAGCAGGACTTGTCATGGACTTTGCTTAGCCATTTTTAGCCAGCTATGCTCCAGACAAAAGCAATGGCAGCAGTTTTTTTTTGTTTCTGGCACCCCATATGAAGGAAAATCTCAGGGGTGGTGTTGGCAGCCAGCATGGCTTGCACAGTGCTGGTGGGGACCATGTAATTGGCAGCAAAAGACACAGCAATTCCTCAATGCAGATCAACATTTAATGCTGCAGAAATCTGTAAAAACTGCATCAGTTGATAATGCTTGAGAAAAAATGAGCCTATGAACACCAGTTCTCACCCAAATCAGTGAAAGGAAGGGAAGATGTAGAGAAAACAACATGGGACACTGAGATCAGTAAAGAAGAAGTCAAATTTTAGATGGGAGGGGATTGAGGGGATGCCTTAGTCTTGGGCTGAAATTCCTCTATGAGGCTATGGTGTAGATACATTTTTGATATACCAGACTTTGTTTTTCCAAATAATTCATGATGTACATGAGGGGATGCAGCTTCCATCCACAGCCCATGAGAAAATGTCACTCATGCTGGAGCATGTGGATGCTGAAGAGCTGTAATCCAATGAGAAGCTTGAACAGAGAGAGATGAGGAACTTTTCCCCTGGGATAGAAGAAGAAAAACCTCTGTTCCCAGAGATAAAAGAAGAGAACTTTTGTTTTTATGCTAGAACAGCTCATCCTTAAAATAGTATCCCATAATTTGACATGGCCCATGAAAACAGCTTTGGGAAAGCTGCAAGGCATGGGAGGGACTTTCACACTGCAAACAGATTTTCCTTTCCCAGGTGGCTGGTTAGCTGTGACACTGAAGCCAAAAGAGAACTGTTTCTTGTGGAGAAGTCTCCATGGCTTGGCAAGAGAGACTTCTTTCCCTAAGTGGACTGAAGAAAGATTATTTTAGAGGTGGTAAACTGACTGAAAGCTCCAGGGTTTGTCTCTGCATTGTCAGTGGAAAAGAAAAGAGTTTGGGGAGAAATGTTCTGAAGGTTTATTCTAATCTTCTTACAACTTTTCTTTTAATTCTGTTAATAAAGTTTTTTTTTTTATTGTTTAAAGTTTTGAGCCTGTTTTGCCCTTCTCCTCCTAATCCATATCTCACAGCAGGAAATGAGTAAATAATTTCTAGTGGGCGCACTGGCATTTGGCCAGTACTAAACCCATGACAAAAACCTAAAACAACTTTCAGTTACTCCCTCCTCTTCCCAAGGCCAACTTTAGTCCCTCATTCCCATCTCTTCCACCTCCTTCCCTTGAGTGGTGTAGGCAGATTGGGAATGAGGGAATTGTGATCAGGTTATAAGAGGTTTTCTCTGCCTTCCAATCCTCTTCAGACTTTCCCCCTCTGGAAAAAGTCTTTCCCATGGGATGCAGTTTCCCTCTGGACATATCCACCTACAGCACCATGGTACCCTGCCCATGTTGCATCATTGACCACTCAATGGGTTGCACTGCAAAACCTGATCCTCCAGGGGCTGTGGGGGGAACTCCACTCTGGCATCTGGAGCTCCTCTCCTCCTCCTCTTATTCTCACCTAGTTTCTGGTGTTTTTTCTTTTCACAATGAGCAAATGATTTTATTAGTTTCTTTCAATGATTTCATGATAAATTAGGACAAAAATATGTGAAATCCATCTTTCCATATAAGGAAATCATAAATTCTGGAATCTTTCCCAGTGATATAGCTGTATGGTCTTTGGAAATTGAAAATACATAAATGATAAAAAAAAAACAAAAAACATAGTAACACCATCAAGTGAGAAGTAATTTACAATTTTTTTAGATTAGTAATTTATTTAAGGATCCAGACATTCTTGGCATCACTGTTGGCTCTCTGGAGAGATATCCAGAAATTATTTTGCTTACAAAGCTCTGACAGGTGAAAAAGTGAAGCCTTGTCTATCAAATTTGACATTTCATGCAATTACTCTTTTAAATGCCATCTTTCCATAAACAGCATTTCCCAATTTCTTTTTGTACTCTGTCTACATTGTTTTTGAAAGGCATGCTATGATCTTGTCTAATTTTTGCAGGGGTGATTGGCAGGGAGGCCAGGATATGCCCCCAGTGGTCACTGACCTCCATGTGACTGATAAGGATTGGCAAGTCAGCAGCTGCCAGCAGAGCAGCTGTTGTCTTGGAAAGATTTGGAACACAAGCATCAACTTAGCTTCAGTGTTTTGTTTTTTTTTTAGGGTGTCCTCTTCTGCCCTCCTTTGGCCCCTCCTAGGGGAAAGATGTTGGGTACTGTCTCTCCAGCTGACTCTTGCCAAATGAAGTACACATTTCTGATGTCTCTACAATTTTCTGACATGAATATTCTGTCTACTCTATGCTTTCTCAAATCAGCCATGTCAGTAAGAAGCCTAACCTAGTATTTAATTAAATCATGTGCATGAGGTTAATTTTTATTCAATTAGTATTTTTCCCAGTTTTGAGGAGTCTGAATTGTAAGTCTGTATAAGCCCAAAGATTTGTTAAATGCTTTCTTTTACCTTTTCACCAATCATTACTAGAACCAAAATAAAGCAGAAAGAAAACAACCCTTAGAAGGTGAGTAAATAGGATATCCTAATTACTGGTGTTTACTCAATTACTGCCACTAAAATTTAAACTTGGAACTAGTTTATGTATCTAAAAAATTATAAAATTCTACTGTGTCTGCCATTAATTTATATCTTTCTAAATAATTGAGTACTCCTAAAAAATTATTTTTCATTTGACGGTGCTATAAGTTTTATTTATTTAATCTTGAAACAACTTAATTATATTCCTCTTTAAATATTAAATTGAAAAGGAATGAACAATAGTAAACAGTGAAAAATCATTATAAGGGTATGAAAAAAAAAGAAAAGTATAATAATCTCAGTCTATGTTTGAAAAATATACAAGACACAGTAGACCTGTAAAAGAAAAAAAATTACAAAAAGGACTTGAGATGATTGTCAGCTTCAGGTTGAGATTTTTAGCAGCCTAGGTCCTGTGCCCATAATAATTATTTTGCTAATGTCAGCTCCTGTATCTGCCTTTGGATCTCTCAATGATGTTCCACAAGGCATTTCTCTTTTTCCTCTCTGTCTGCAAGTGGCAATAGTACTCCTTAGAAAACTACATCACATCCTCACATCCAAAGATCTTTGTCTGCCTTTATAGATTTCCCATTTGCAGTACCTGATACATTAAAATTGTGGTGAGTTGGGAGATCCTTTTCAAAACAAAATACTTACCCGTCAGAACATAAATACAGAGGAAAACTGTACGAAACAACATCAATCAAAAAAATGTGTGTGTTTTTCACAATTTACTTTTACTAGACTTCCACAAAAGTGAACTTCTTTTTGTACTTAAACTTGGTGCCTTTGCTTTTCTTTCTAACTAACTAACTAACTAGTATGTTTTAAGTCTCCTCATTAATAAAAGACTGCTCTTTCTGACTTTGATATCAGGGCTATTGGACCTCCTTATTCTGCTGCTATGCCCTCTGCCATGAATATATTCTGGAATACCTGGCATGAAAATAGGAAACATTTCCCAAAAATATGCTATTAAAAACTGTGGAACAAATCATATATTTTGTTACATGTGCCTAATGTGATTCAAATCTATGGAGATTCAAATCACTGAAATGGAAAAATAGCATGCATGACAATGGAGGAATTTAAAATAATATATGCATTGGAAACTAGCAGGAAGAAATAATTTTTTAAAAAATATATCTGGTCAAATTTTCACTTTATTTAAATGATAATGATGTGTATTGCATGGGAAAGGACAGAGAAATTTATGTTGTTATGTTTAACCAAATACCTTTCTAATAGACAAAGAACCCAAAACTTTTTCAACCTTAAACACAGGGACTTATTTTGATCTTTTTTTTTTAAACAGATCATACATTTTGGTAAATATTATTAGAGTGAAATTGTAGGCTAAGGTACTTTTCTGCTTGTATTAGAAAATGGAAGATGATTCTTATCCTAAACAGATACAAACCATAATTCTATGGGGGAAAACATGTGCTATATGTCAACATTAAAAATAAATGTGCAGAGCTTTCAAATCTGTAGTGCTGTGTGGCAATCACTTTTAGAATATTAGCTTCCAACTTCCCACAATCTGATTCATTGCCTTAATTTCAGCTTTAAACTCAGTGCTGGAAGCGTACAGATTCTTTTCTCACAGGACTTTTCAAAAGTATTAATTAAAACATAATAAAATAAAGTGAGCAGTTGAATGGTTTTTGGAAGTACTTTGAATTTTACTACAGAGAGAAGCCTGGCAGGGAGTGCACGGCGCATTCCAGGGAAGCAGCAGAAATGTAGGGCAGCTCTGCAGACGGTGCTAATTCATTTAGCTCCAGGAGACCAAACGTCAGAAGTTGTGTAGCTGGAGAAATTTGCCAAAATGATGATTGCTTATTGTGAGTCAAGAGAGTCCAAATCACTTGAAAAACTTTTCACAGAAAATGTGGCACTGTGGGGTTTAAACCCAGGAGGCCACATTCTGCATTATGACATTTAGACCCCAGTGGTGGGGAACACTTGAAAAAGTAGCAGCTTTCTCCTCTGGAATCACAAATTTAGGATGTCCAAAACTGTATCACTACTCAAAAAAATTTATATATCTCCAGTTTATATTGGCATATTTCTGTGGAAAGTAGGAAAATTATGATTTACTTAATCCAAGCAAGGGTCTCGCCTGCTATTGCAAGCCTCATTCAAGGAACTAGTTTTTATCAAAAGTTATAGTATCAAAGAGTTAGATTCCTCAGTTCATAAATCAAAATACCTTAGATAACTGCTTAAAACAGGATATGGAAAACTGTACTTCATGAATATAAGGATCAGGGTAACTCATAGTCCTGTTTCTGGGTATCCACTGCAGACGCTCAGGAAAGTAAATCAATATATACTGCGAGGTTTTAATTTCTTTTTTCTTTGCAAATTATCCTAGTTTCTGACAAGACTTGGGGTCAAGAGTCTATCAATAAACATCTCAGAAAAATCAAAATCAAAATAGTAAAAATTAATCTTTTCTGGTTTTAATATAAAGGGACTAGAAAAGGCAAAGATTGTCCAAAAGGTTTAGGGAAACTTTTTTAGCAATCCTCAGTAAATCTGTCTTGTTCTTTTTTGAACATATTCATGCTTCTAACTTTTACATCTTATGATAATAGGTCCAGTGTTCACCTATGTGGTGCCTGGGGAAAAATGTTCTTTTGGCTGGTCGTTCAGAATTACTGCCTGATTTTTTAACTGGGTGTTCTTTACTGCTTCCCTTGGGAGCCAGTTCATTAGAAACAATTACTTACAGTTCTTTGTAGAAAATTTGACTTTCTCTGCAGAGGAACTTTTTTGGACAGGTACTGGATTTCTGTCCATAAGATTGTTTTTGGTTTTTTTTTTCTTGGATGCTCTATTCAATTCACACTGTTATGAGAATTGCCTCTAAAGTATTTTTGGAAGAACAGGGTAAAATGTACATTTTCTCTGAGCAGTCCAAGTGCCTGTGTTTTTTTCCAACTGGTTTGAATTTTGTTATTTTTCTTTTTAGGCTGAGATGTGCCTGTCTCCATTATTGCCCAGAAAATATCACTACTGACATGCATTAGAGTATTCATTTAACTTGAAGAATATTACATGTGAGTATGTGGTACATTGACAAGGATTCTTTTATCTTATATACTTAATTTTTCTCCTTTTATGTTTTATTCCCTGTGGAGCAGTCAGGTCATTTCTCCCATGAGATGATAAAATACAAGATTTTTTGTTATATTTCTGGTATATTTTGGATAAAGCTGTGAAGAAAAACAAGAGGTCCTTCAGCAAGGCTCTCTCAGGTAATGAAAAGGTGCTAAAAAAGCATTCCTTATGTACACAGATGTATTTAAGCACAGAATTGCATGTTTGATAAGTTTTTTGTTGTATTTTGTTTTGTTTTCTTTTTGAAGATACTGAGTTTCACCTCCACTCAAAAACAGATCCTGAATACAAAAATAGCACTTTTCATCTAGGAACTAGGATGCCTATAAAAGCTCAGACAGACAGGAGATAATGGTAGATCTCTTCCTTTTTTTTTTTTTAATAGAAAACTTACTGTAATCTGAGCCAATCTTTTGTCTTTCACTTTTTTCTATTATCCTTAACAAAGAAACCCAGTTGTATCCCAGTTGCTTTTCAGCTCTGTTTCCTTAGTAGGTATTCTTAAAAAAAAACAAACAAACATTTCTTTTAATTCATATAACTTAAGAATTAATTCTGTTTTCTTCTTAATACTTCTATCAGTTTCTTTTAGAAGCTTAGATTTACTTTAGATAAATGAAATCTTCTAACACTCTGGAACAAGAGAGACCAACCTAAAAATAAATCTGGCATTTTGCCTTGATTTTTTTTTTCTAACAGTTCCAAAAAGAAACAATATATAACCTGGGGAAGTTATCCATGTGCTGAATTGCTTTAGGAGATTCTCTTTTATCACTTCAAGTGCTCAGTGAATTTTACTTCATGCTGCAGTTAAGGACTGTAGCACAGGGTTCTGAGTCATCTTTGAAGATATTTTCTCATTTTCTCTCTCATGAAGGGAGGGATGACTCTTTCTTTGACCCTTACTTGGTATGTTTAAAGCTCAGTGATAGAAGAGTTTGCAGAGGGTGCTGAGAGTTTTGCTTTTTGAAGGGGGCAAGTAACAGTGTTAGTAGTGATATCCAAAAAACCAGGTGCTTTCGTAACAGCCACTGTATTGCAGTAAGTCAAATAAAAATTAGCATAATGGAAATACCTCCATTTGGAGATAAGTGTGGAAGAAACCACATATCTAACAATCAAATTATTTTTCCTTCCTTGTCCTACCTATCTTTGACCTGACAGTATTGATAGAGATCTTTAACATCCTACTTCTTTAATGGTTTAGGATAGTTGCCATATGATTTTCCTTTTAATGAACTGAGATAAATCATTCACTCTTTCGTCTTCTTGATCCAATTTTGTTGCACTCCTCCTCCCCTTCCTTCCCCACTCTGATCTTCCCGTTCTCAGAAAAACAAACTCTCTTGGTAATAAAGTACACAAACATTATTTTCTACCCTTTCAATAGAAGTTGTTTTTCTGAAATGAGTTTTTCTTAGCCAGTGGCATCCTTAACTGCCCCTTTGTCATGGTTTCTGCTGGGACAGTACTAATTTTTGGGAGGGGATCTTACCAATGCGTACAAATATCCTAAGGGCAGGTGTCAAGAGGACACACTTTTTTTCAGTGATGCCCAGTGCCTGGACAAGGGGCAGCAGGCACAAACTTAAGCATAGGAAATTCTATCCAAATATGAGGAAAACTTATTTTTTTGGAGGGTGACATAGCACTAGAGCAGGCTGCCTGAAACCTTCTCTGGGGATATTCCAAACCTGACTGGTCACAGCCCTGTGCAACCTGCTCTAGATCAACCTGCTTCAGTAGGGAGATTGTACTAGGTGGTCTCCACAGGTCCCTTCCAAGCCCAAATGTTCTGTGAGAATATGTAGATTTACTTATTTATATATTTACATAATTATATTACTAATTAGATCATGAAGATCATCTATAGATCATCTATATTAATATAGATCATGAAGAACTTTTCTTTGTACAGGGAAATTTTAGTTGAAAGAATGGAAAAAAACCTTGTGGGTAGAAGATGAGAGTGCAAGTGATAGATGAGGTGATAAAGCAGGGCACCAGAAAGATTAACAGGTTTAGTTCTCTTCAACAGATAGCAAATTCTCAAAATGTCTCAATTTCTTGTCAAAACAAACCCTAAACTCCTAACAATCTTTTTCAGTTTGTGAACACTGAGTCTTCTCATCAATGTGGTTAAGAAATTCAAAATAAGAAGGAAAATAAGGAAGATTAAAAAGATAGATTCTGTCACCCAAAATTTTCTTTTTTATGTATCTTCATAATTTAACCATTTTTTCTTCTGTTTGTTTCTTGGTCTCACACTCATAATGCAGCTGTTTTGACAGTTATCAGTTACTCTTGATGTAAGGACACTATACATTTCCCATTTTTCTTTTTCTCATTTTGCTCGCAAAGATTTGGCATTCACAGCCGCTCTTACACTTCCCCAGAGCATTCTGAAGAAAAACCTGACAATGCCATACTTAGGAACAGATTGGCAGAAGGGCAAAGTCCTGGTGTCAGCTCTCTACTAATTAGGTAAATGTACACTAGAGGTTGCATTTACACTATCCATTTGCATCAGTTTCTCAGATTTAATAGCATAGTCACTACATCTCATAGCTTATTCGAAAGCAATTATTTTGACAATTATTAGGAGACGTTCTAAATAATTCAGGACATAATAATGCAGAATAAATCCATTAAGACAAAAGCCCCAGGGCAGAAAACCTGGCTCTTGAGAACTCATGAACAAAACACTTTTTTTGAAGACCAAGTTTCCTACCATCTATATCTGTGTATAAGAAGGGGCCAAAACAGGTTATAAAACATGTAACATTATAATTCTAACATTGCAACTCTCATGCTTAACACTTAGCTAATGCAAATAAGGGATTTGAGATTCCTTTACCTAAAAATAACAGAAATATTGTCTTGAAAAATGTCAGGTAAATTTGACAGTGTTACCACATCAAGACTGAAGACTCAGCAAAGATGGGAGGAAGGGCTGAAGGAGGCCTGGGTTACCTCAGAGCAGAGATATTCCGTGTGCTGGAAGCAGAGATCTCACTCTGCTCCGCAATGTATGGCAGAGAGTGACAGTTTCCTGGATATATGTGGAGAGATCATTTAAATATTTTTTCAAGTTGCTTTAGGCTGTTGACTTTTAAATCTTCAAATAAAGATAATGAAGCTCAGGGGGATAAGCAGCACCTGCAAAGCAACCCCCTGCATTCTGCATTGTTTTCTTTCAAAGCATTTTGCATGGTGATTGTGTCAGGCTGTATTTAGTTCATCATTTGTAAGGATTCTAGGTAAAACAGTATAGTTGTGTACAATACACAACACAAGAAAACTATTCTAGGTGTAATCTGGTGTGCTAATAATAAAAACATTATTGTTTATATGTTTTAGGAAGTTCTATTTGGTGCAATAAGGTAGAGTAATACCCTAAAAATATGTTTTAATTGTTTGAAAAATTGTCTGATTAATGTAATAGCCAAGGCTTAATGATTTGTATAAAATGCACAGTTGTTTCCATGATGCCTGCAAAATCTTTGTAGCTAAAATATTATCATATGTTTTTCTTTTCTTTCCTATTTTTATGAATAAGCTTGTGCTGTTGCAATCCATCTGTGCCTCTTGGATCCCATCCAAAGGCTGTCCATGCTCCGTTGCCAATACCTATGTCCTATCATAGAAATAAATAAGTGGACACATACAGATACTTATAAATGTATGACATTCTTCCATTAAAATTATATATTGAAGGGATAAATCATCGAAGACTGATAAAGCATGGTTTCTAAAAAAACACAAACCAACCCACTAAAACAATTTATCCTGCTTTAATGTAACAAAAAAAAAAAAAAAAAGGTACAGCAGCTCTTTCTAGAGAGATATTAAAAAGTCTAACTTTACTACAATTTGTCAATTTTTTATTGTCAAAAGGAGATGAGAAGTTCTGAGCAATTCTGATGAAGAATGATTAATTTAGTAGTATTTAATTGTACATTTAGAATGGAGTTGCTAATTGGATTATTTGACTTTCTGAGCTTCAATACCCATCATCAATTCTGCATGCTGTATGTTAAATATCAGATAAATCATTGAATCCTCTCTACCACAAGAAAAAAAAAAAGGTGAAAATTAATACTTTTGAATTGCATATCACCAATAATGTAAAAGAGATATGTATCTTTGCTCATAAGTGCTAGTACTTAACATCTCATAGCTGGCCAGATTTTTTTCGGTGTATCTCCAGACAGAGGAAGGACAAGAAGGTCTGAGTACTGCCAGGTGGATTTATCAAAAGTTAATTGTGTCTGGACAATCTGGTTGCCTGTTTTAGTGAGATGACTGGTTTTGTGGACAAGGACACAGCACAGGATGTTACATGTTGCAGTGGGTTGACCCCGGCTGGATGCTGCACCAAATCTGCTCTAACACGCTTCTGCAGGTGGACAGAGAGAAAATTAGATAAAAGGTTAATGAGTTGAGATAAGGACAGACAGAGATCACTCATCAGATACTCTCATGGGCAAAACAGACTCAGCTTGAGGATATTGATTGACTTTATTGCTAACAAAATCAGAGCAGGATAATAAGAAATAAATCTCAAAAACCTTCTCCCCACCTCTACCTTCTTTCTGGGCTCTGCTTCCTCAGTGGTGCGGGGAGATAGGAATGGGGATTATGGTCAGTTCATCACCCATGGTTTCTGATGCTGCATGGAGAGCAGTCCTTCCCCTGTTCCACCTTGGGGTCCCTCCCATGGGAGACAGTTCTCCATTAACTTCTCCAGTGTGGGTCCATCCCACAGGCTGCAGTTCTTCACTTCCACAGAGCCTTCAGGCATAGGCTGCTTCAGAGTGAGTCCCCCATGAAGTCACAAGTCCTGCCAAAAAGGCTGCTCCAGCATGGGCTCCTCTCTCCATGGTCTGCAGGTCCCTGTCAGGAGACTGTTCCAGCAGGGGCTTCCACAACTCCTCTTAGGCATCCACCTGCTCTAGTGTGCCCCTTTTCCACAGGCTGCAGGTGGGTCCTTGCTCCTCCATGGACTGTCATGTACTAGAGGACACAGCTGCCTCACCATGGTCTCACCACCGGCTGCAGGGGAATCTCAGCTCCAGCACCTGGAACAATTCCTGCCCCTCCTTCTGCCCTGGGTGTCTGCAGGGCTGTTCCTCTCGCATATTCTCACTCCTCTATTTTCTGGCCACAATTACATTTTTTTTATTACCTTAAATATATTATCACAGCTTTGATACTATCATTCCTGATTTGCTCAGTGGTGGGCCCACACTGGAAAACATGTGGCATTGTCACTGCTGCACATGGGGAAAACCTCAGGCAGCTTCTCTGAGAAACCACCCCGGTAGCTACCAAAACCTGTCCACACAAACCCAGCACATATGTCTTGACTGTGTCTAGACCATCAGCAAGGTGTCCCACAGCATTCTTACAGCCAAGTTGGAGCCACTGGATAAGCAGACAGCAAGGTGTGTGGACCATCAGGTTTAAAGGGTCAGGTTTCTGGAACAACATCCAGCTGGCAGTTTCTGACAAGTGGTGTTCCTCAGATATTAAGATAGGAGGCAGAATGCCCACTTAGCCAGCCCGTGAGCAGTGCCAAATAGAGGTGGAGGGCTTTTTGCTCAGAGGGTGTCCAAGAGACTGGAGAAATGGGCTGAAGAAAACCCTGTGAGGCTGAGCAAAGCAAAGGTGAACTCCTGCACGGGGATGGACTAGGTCATATAACAATAGGATCAGGGTGCAAACACAGCACTGTGTCCAGTTTTGGGCTTCTCACTACAAGAAAGAAGTGGACATTAGGGAACAAATCTTTTGGATGACCACTAAGATTGTTATAGGGCTGGAACACATGGTGTATGTGGAGAGGCTAAAATAGTTGAGTTTTTCCATTCTCAAGTACAGACAAAGAACAGCCTAATTGCTGTATTCATGCTGCCTAATGGAAATTCAGAATTTTATACTAGGAATTTCAACTACATAGAAGTAAAAAATTGGTCACCATGGATGTTTGTGTTGTACTATTCAGAGAGACTATGAAATCTCTTTACTTTGAGATTCTTAAAATATGACTTATAATTGGACCAAGTAACCTCAGGAAGGCCATTTTATTTTTCACTGTTTTCATGGTTTTCACAGTTTTCAGAGCACATTCTGAGTTCTTCAGGCCCCTTTAGGCCCATGGTTTAGGCCCTTTTATTCCCCTTGTTCTGTGGTTGTACCGTTCTAGAAGGCAGAATCCAGAAATGTATGAAAACTCTTTTCCTCTGAAAAAATATGAAATAGAAGTAACACCAAAAATTCTCAATATCAAACTTAATGCTTGTGCTCATCACTCTGCTGAAAGTTTTGCTTACTTGGTAGGCAGCTAAGAGGGCTGGCTCATTTAGTCCATTGCAATAATTGCAACTGCAACATTAAATGATAAGAAACTGTTCTGTACTTTACAAATTATAGATTGTATACAGTTTACAAAGTTTTTATTTTCTTAACATTTTTATCAAAATCTTTCTCAAGACTCCAGTGCATATCATTCATTGATATTCATATCTGGGATCATTTACAATAGTTCTGAAACCCATATTCTTTATTCCTTTGTTATATCCAATCAGGAATTTTTGCTGGCAATATTAAGAATTTTGGAGGCCACAATAATTAATTAGCAGTTTGGCAAGAACAGTTTGTTCCATGTGCTGATATTAAGTATTCAATTATAATTCAAAATCAGGATTTAAGTTGTTCTATAAGGCCTAAACCTTTGTAATGTCTCCATATAAAAACTTGCAATTTTTTTACCATTATGTAAGTAATTTAACAGTCTAAATTAAATTTTTTTAAAAAAAATTGTTCCAACTTTGAAGAAAACACTGTAAGGGAAACAAAGTAATCTTATGCTGTTTAAAAATCTCTGTATTCTAGCAAATATCTGGATCAGTGGTCAAAGATCTATTAAAATTAAGAGGATTCATCAAATGGTCTTTTATTCATTTAAAATGTAATTAATCCAAATTAAACTTGATTCTGGATAGATTTTAAAAGAAAATAAAGTATGTTACGTCTCATTTAATCATAGGAGGGTATGAGTTATACACACTTCACTGTCACAAAAGCAAATAGGCTTGTGCTACTAAATTTAATGGGCCTCAGCTTTTATTTCTCTTTTATTTCTGGACTCAAATCTTCTGTTTTGGCTGGGGAAAAAAGGGTGTCACAACTGTCTAGCAGGTCTCAGAGGGTTAGTTTAGAAGCATAAAATAATGGTTTCATTTAAATTCATGATCTGGCCTTATTCAACCTATGCTGGAACACTTGTTCATCCTTAGCCTCATAAGAATTTCTTGTAGGAACATTTTCTCAGCTGGTAGGCTTTAGCAAATGAAAAACATCTTTATAACTTTAGGGAACATCAGTTCATGGACTATGGAGGAACAACCTATAAAGAACTGATACTTTTAAAGAAAATGAAAACAAGTGTAAGTTGCCTCTGTGGGTTTTGTTTTGTTTTGTTTTGTGTTTTCCCTTTTTTATTTCTTTCTCTTTTTTTTTTTTTTTTTTTTTCCTTTTTTTTTTTTTTTTTTTTTCCTTTTTTTTTTTTTTTTTTTTTGTTTTCCCTTTTTTTTTTTTTTCTTTTTTTTTTTCCTTTGGTAATAATTGGATAAAGCAAATTCCATATTCTTTCCATATCAATTATTTTCTCCCTTATGAATACGTGTCATAATGAAATTTAATTTAGGGCCCTTCTGTCAAATAAAAAGAGCTGAAAACTGACCAGGGTTACATTTTTAAATTGCTTCACAAAAAACTCTGAACTAAAAGAACCTTCTTGGATGGGTTTAAGTGGGAGGATGAGCACAATTGACACAAAAGATTTTAGAGCTGCGTGTTACTCTTATGCTGAGATAGATTTCTGCATGTACAGTAGAATCATGAACAACAAGTGAGCTTGATTGTCCTTCCATGGAAATGATGTTTGTTCTTAATTCTGTTGTGAAGATGGTAAATCACTTAATTTACATAGGTATACAATGATGAACGTGACCTCAGCAATGAATTCTTTTTCCTGACTAGGTATTAATTATGTCAAGAGAGATTTTTCCATTAACACAAATAGGTGCTGGACTTTGAGCCCTGAGGAAAGCTTTGTATTTGATATAGGATTTATGCCGCTATAAATCCAGAAAACAGAAAGTGAATGTATATCATATGCATTCAAACAATAACTTCAAATAAAGCTTGAAGCATTACTTTATTTATTGCTGACGATAAAGTGTTTCTGCAAGAAACTGGCATTTATTTGCATGTTTCTTAGCAGCATGAGCAAGTTCCAAAATTGTGAATTAAAATTCATGTCAACCTGTATTCATGCATTGCAAAAGATTAACGGGAAAACATATTCAAATTTGGCTAGACTAGGTCAAGTATTGAATTGAGAGTGCACTGCTATTTGCAGTGCAAGTGATAAACAGGAATTGGACACTAAAAGAACTCTTCAGTCAGTTGTGGTAGCAAAATTTGTATTTGCATTTCTGATTTAAAATTGTCCATATATCTTGGTATCTAAAACGGGGAAAAAATTGAGCATTATGCTAGAAAGGATCTTGTCAACACCTAGTTTGAATTTTCATGAATTTAACCTGACGGAGTATTTGATTTCTGTAATAAAACCTCTGATGAGAGCATTAACTTCTCAGGAATTACAATGAGGGACTCAGGCTTCAGGGGTTCCTGGAGTTTCTGCTCATGTCCCTGCTGGGACACTTCTCAGGCCATGTGATGCCCACTCCATTTTCCCAATTTGCAGCTCAGAACTTGATGAAGACATTACATGATAAATGCGGCATCCCACAGAAGCTGGTGTTGAACATCAGACACAAGAATGCTCTTTTTCCTGAGCACCACTTCCATGGCCCCTTACTCTTAGAGAAGGGACTCTCCATTGTTCTCTCAAGCTTTGCTGTCTCTGACTTTCTACAGTCAGTAGGCAATGGGAACTTGTTTTGGTCTTCAAGCCCACGGTAGAAAGACAGGGGTGGCAGCCAGAGAAGGGGCAGCAGGATTATTGATCCACAGTGAGTGTCAGAAATATTTATTAGCCTCTAGCTGTCTTTGTTTGTTGCAGTCTCTGAAAGGGTGTCAGAGGATTTGCTGCAATTTGAATGCTCTCAGAGTCCTCTGTGAGAGCAGCAGCAGCAGCAGCAGCAGCAGCAGCTCTCATTGCATCCCATGAAACCCCATGGACTCAGCACAGCAGCTGTGTGACTGTAGGCACTGAGTGTGTCTGTCCTTCCTGAGAAACACAGAAGCTCATCCTGTTCCTGACCATGGGTGTCCCTGTGCACTTCCCTTGTGAAAGTGCCACTTCCCAGCTGCAACCCTCATTAAAATCAGGAGCATCACTTCCTTCTGTTGGGCCCTTCAGGATCTCAGTGAAAATTGGATTAAGCCATGTGTCAGTATTCATGTCACCCCTCCTTGGGAGTGGAATGTGATCCCCTGCAGTGCCATAAATTCCTTGTTCAAGGATACTGGTAAGGAATTTCAAAATGGTATACTTTTTATTTGACACCAAATTTGGCTTTCCAGCTCTCCTTTTAGTTGTCAGTCTAAGCAATCTTTTATTTAAAACAAATTGTCCTAAACTTTTTCTATAATTTTAGACATTTTCAGTGATTTCTAAGGTTAACCTTACAAGAGTGGGCAATTGGCCAAGGTCTACCTATGTAAATGAACAAAACTAAGGAACTTGGAAATTTCAATAACCAGTTCTGTTCTGGACAGGTTATGAGACCAGAAGAGCAGAGAAATCCCTCATCCTTTGTCATTACTTTATAGATTATCACTTTTAGGAATCACTTTTAGAAAATTATCACCTTAAATCACTGTATTTTCAAGTTGTATTTCCTTGTGTGCTTATAAAAAGTAAAATTTTTCAAAAGGGCTCATTGCTAACTGCAATTTAAAATGAATATTAGAAACTTATAAGAAAGTGATAACAATGAGCAGGAATAAATGTTTAAAAATAAAATTTTTAAAATGTTTAAAAATTAATATAATGCAAATTTACATGGAGCATCTCATTAAAAAGTTACTCTTGTGGTGGCAAAAGTATACAATTAAACAAAAACCAGAATTGATATAGCTCAGAACTTACGTTCTACAAATTTTCAGTAAAATTACTGGGAAAAAGAAAAGTCAAATATTGATTTAAAATAGCTGCTAATAATAAGAGACAGAACTGCAAAGAAAACAGAAACTTGACAGTTATTCCAGTTACTAAAGTTCTTTGGTCTGTGAGCCTCTATACTTCAATAACAGTAAATTTTATACTAGTCATACATGTTTTACTCTCAAAGATCCCAGAAAATGGCATTTTGATATGAAGCTGACAATTTCAATTGGCAGCTGCTAAATTCAGAACTTATCTTATTAAGTGGCTTTTTCCTTTGCTTTTATCTAATATTTCTTATGTGCATTTACAAGCCAATAAGTTGTAACATAAAAATAAATCAAAGCAGATATTTATGGTTTCCTGGAAGATGAAAAACTCTACATCCAGTCTATAAAGGAGGACTTGAACTTCTGACACTAGTAAGGAATATTTGAAAATGCATCCTAGATTAATTTTTAAATTTTGAGAAACTAAAAGCAGATAAACATTGTCATTTCAGCAGATGTAGAAATAAATCTCTGTTTCCCAAAATAATATTTTTTTTAAAAACATATGTAATTCTATATTATTATTTTCATATAACAGCCCACATGGCTGGTTTTTTATTCCCATTTTTTCTTTGTTTCTATGTTTTTCTTTACTTGTATTATGATTTCTCTGTTATACATCTAATTAAAATTTATTTCTAGATAGTTTTATTTCCTTCGTTTTTTAAGTCAGCTTCAGTGTATACCATATTAGGCCAGTAAGGAATTCCCATTAAAAGTGGGAATAGGAATTCTGCAAAAACAATGGGTATATTTTCATGGAAATTTTAATGAGTAGTAGTAGCTGTTGTCTTCAGAAAACATGTTATTGTTGGCATTGCAAAGAAGACTCCAATCAAAAATAGATTTTCAAATAAATGTTTTTAAATTGCATAGGCTTCCATAGTAATTGTAATTCTGTTGTTTTTACTTATGTTTTCTTTCCTCAGGCTCATTTCCCAACCTGGAAAACACTTCCTATAGTGTGATAATTCACCACAACCTTCTTTCCAGGAGAAAATCTGAGAGCATCCTTTGGGAAGCAGAATAAAATTTGAGAGCTGGCCTTCAAGAGGCATGTGAAAACAAAACTAATCAAACTGCAATCCTCATAAGGCAGAGTAGAATCTTTCACTTTTTCTTTATCTTTATTAAAATAATTTCATACATTACATTTAGCCAAAAAAAACCAGGGCTTTCTGAGGTAAAATTGGAAAAAAAATATGATTTAGTTTCCTTAAAAATATATATCTCTGTGGATATTTTCTCAAGGAAATAAACTATATGAATTAAACAGCACAGGGAATCCTAAATCATTGCTTTGAGAAGCTTAAAGAAAAGGCAGAAAAATATCCTTTTATTCCAGACATGCACAAAAAAGACATGAAAATGGAATCATTCCTGTTGTCTACCCACTTTTTTCCCTTGGTGCATGATACACAGAGGACTTATGTCAATTACAGAGATTCTCAGAGGATGACATGAGTCTAGACAGCAAAAATCCTGCCCTTGGAGTCTCTGTGCTACTAAAGTATTTGATACCTTACAGATTTTAGTGCAGTAGGTTATCAGGTATTTACTCTTTTTTTTT
>VXBR01003333.1:275247-290816 GCA_013400215.1 Cisticola juncidis | reverse complement strand
AAAAAAAAAAAAAAAAAAAGAATATAAGCCTACATTAGTTGTAAATATGTACACCTCCTTCAAATACTGCATTCAGAAACCACTGCAATGAAGATGGTTATTACTCCTCTGCCGCTAACCCTTTCTTAATATAAAATAGTACATTGATTATGAATAAGATATTAATATTTCTCCTAACATAAAATGTTATTCAAATTCCAAGTTCAAAATTTCACCAAAAATTTTTGATTTCCAGTGCTGAATTCCAGTCCCAGAACTAAACCATGCTTGCTTTTTAGTATCTTTGAATTCAACATGTATTAAAATTATTCTAAAATGTGTCCTGCAAATGCAATACCTTGTTTCACTGCAAAATATCCAGTCACAGTTTGTTTAACTACAGAAGACAGATTTAGCCATTCCCTCTTCTTAAAAGCCACAGCCATAAAAGTTCTTTGTTTTGGTTTTAGTTAAATGATGGAAGGAGTATGGAGCAGAAGTCTGGTGAGGAGTGTCTGACGGAGCTCAGGCTGGAGAAAAGGAGACTCAAGGAGGAACTTTCTGGTTCTCTACAATTCCCTAAAGGAGGCCGCAGCCTGGTGGGGGTTGGGCTCTTCTCCCAGGTAAGCAGTGTTAGGAGGAGAAACAGCCTCCAGTTGTTTCAGGGAAGGTTCAGATTGGATTTTAAGAAAACAAAAATCGTCATGGAAATTTTTGTCAAGCATTGAAATGCACTGCCCAGAGGTGTGATGTAGTTACCATATCTGGAGGTATTTAAAAGAGGTGTAGGTGTAGCAACTGGGGTCATGGTTTAGTGCTTGACTTGACAGTACCAGATAAATTGTTGGATTACTTGATCTCAAAGGCCTTTGCGAACCTAATTTTATGATTCAATGTGTTGCAGTTTGTTGTTTTGTCTTGGGGTTTTTCTGGGGGGAGAGGGGCAGGGGGAGGCAGATTGGTTTGATTTGATGGAGGGAGATTGGTTTGGTTTGGCTTGGTTTGGCTTGGCTTGGCTTGGCTTGGCTTGGCTTGGCTTGGTTTGGTTTGGTTTGGTTTGGCTTGGCTTGGCTTGGCTTGGTTTCCCTCCAGTATTTCAAGCATCAGATATTATGAAGTGTGAAAAAGAACATCCAAAAATGGCAAAAGTTCAGGTATTGCTTTCAAAGTAATATTCAGAAAAGATTTCAAAAAGTACAGTACAATACTTGCTCCTGTAGCTCCTTTTCCAAGTTCACCTCTAATTCTTATGGCTATTATTTATTAGTCCTTCCTTTAAGGATCTGAGCACTTATTAACTTTGTGATCAAAGCAGTGAAGTTTTAGAATATGATATAAAAACTTTTTTTAAAATATCTGTATTTTTGACACATGCTGTTTCAGTGGATAGAACTGCAATTTTTTCATCATCATTATTAACTAAAATTCACTTATCAAACAACAGGCTTTGGTTCAGTGATGAAAATCTTTTGCTTGTTAGTGTGTCTATTATTATAACTCATGCTGTGTAACTGAGTGTCACATCAATAGGCTCGAGATGATGCAGTGAAAAACTTTGAGTTTGCTTTGAATTTAACTCTGTAGGAGAAATACAAAAGGTTTATTGTTGGATTTTTTATAGAGATTGCAACCAGGCTTTTATTGTGTTATTATTTATGTAGGAGTGTATGGGTAGACAGCATGTTACCACTTATCACTGTGAGTGACCAATGTAACCCCACAACAGAAAAAGTCTCAGAGAGGGGCACAAGTGATGTGCTGGTGAAGTTTCCCATTTGGAGTGTTCTTTGAGCCAGCTGATGCAACAGTTTTGTCTCAGTCATTTGATTAAACTGCCTGTAACTTGAGGTGAATAGTAATAGGTGTATTTTGTATTGGAGAGAGCCATAATGCCTTTCTGTGAGTGGTGTTGTATGGCCCTGTAGAGAGGCAAGGAGAATGAACTCCTGACCTTGTTGTCCTTCCCAAATAAATTTCCGTAGTGTATTTCACCTCTCACTTGAAACACATACTCCTCATCCTAGACAGGGAGTTGTCACTTGGTTCATGTATTTATTTTTCTTTACCAGGAAAAATTCTCAGTCTCTAAAAAGTCTTTGGGCAATATCGCAATCAAATAGAACAGTTATTTAATGTGTTCATTTTTCTTAATAATTTCAAAATACACAATTTTTAGACACCATGAAGGGGGTTTAAAGTGGCAATTTTATATATACATAAATGATTAAATTATTATACATTATTGTGTCTAAGTCTCTTTCTTGCTTTATCTTCCTTTCTTTTACGTGACTCTACCTTCTGTCTTGCATTCTCTGTCATGCTGGCATTTTAAACACTGTTTCTTGCAAGAACTGCAGAAAAGAAATTTACATTATACCCTGCTAACAGTAGGTAGGAGAATACATGTGGATAGATATTTATTTGAAAGTTTCAGAGATCCTTTGAGCAACTTTGAGAGCCCACCTGCCTCTCCTGCTTTCACCTTTTGGAAAGTAGGACAGAACTCTTGAAAGAACCTGTCCTCTTAACTATGGGAGCAGTCTCAGCCAGTCAGATGATTCATGCATTCTCCTGTTGTTTGGATAACTGAATTATTTGAGTTTTTTGAGCTTCATTTTTGCTTATGTGTGTCTACTAATACTGTTAGAATCACACTTAATAATTTTATTTAAGGATTCCCTTTTTAAGCTTGCTATACATGTATAGACTTTAATAGCAGCTGGAGAGATCAACGTTAGCAAAGGGACAGAAAAACTGAGAACGCTGAGAAGAGAACTTTTTCCTTCAGGTTTACAATTACTTTGTAATAGCTGAGCACAGATGACCTTAAATCAACTATTTTTCTATTACCTTGCAACATGTTTTCATATTTAGATTATTTCTTTTCAATTATTATTAGCTAGTGAAAGAACAAATTTCTCCTGCATTAAGGAAATACAATCATAACCTGACAGCATATTGAGATTTATTACAGAATATCTTTCTTTTACGTGGACAATTTACATACTTAGCCTTGACAGCTTAATGTTTTGGGGCTGAAGGGGAAGTAAGTGTGTTGTATTTTGGGGAAATAAAACTGTTCTACACTGAAAAAAATCAATGGATTGTGGATGATCTGAAGGTTTCTATCATATAATCTTGGATTTGTTTATGTAGATACACATTATTAAGGAATGTCTTTACCTGTCTTTCTAAAGTTCCATATATAATGTAAATTCACTTAATCTCTGAACAAACAGTATCTGGGTTTTTCAGGTGGAATATAGATAATCCTTCACTTTTTCTGCAAAACGAATTGTTTTCTACTTCCTTTTGCAGTGTGATCAGGTCATAGAATAATTATGGTTGGAAAGGACCTCCAAAATCATAATGTCCAACCAATCATATATTCAACCTGTGTAATGTGGAATTTTCTCTAAATGTGTGAAAGAGTGTACAAAAAATCCCAAAGGAAATTAATCTAAAGTGGTGCTGTTACATTGATGGAAAAAATTTTAAAAGATGCTTTTAAGGTAAATCAACAGTAACTTCCCCATCTTAGAATTATTACGAACTTTAAGCTCTTCAGGGATGTTTGTGTGCTTTCTATTAATCAAGTTTTATAAGATTAATCATTACTAGCTTTTAAAATTCTTTCATCTTCACACAGAGGAAAGGCCAAACATTTTTGGTGATAATAAACTGTTCTGGTTAGTTATGCCTGAGTTTAAATTTAGAGTATTACCTGATTACTGTTGTTACATTATATGTTTGAGAAAACTGGGTTTCTTTTTAGAATCTATCTTTCTAGAGAGAAGAAGCACAGGCTGTAAATGCAATGTCATTCAAAAATGTAATATATATGGTACAAGGTCTGTTGATAGCTTAATATATCCTGATAAAAGCAATGAGCATTTCTAATTTTAAAATCTCTTATGTGTTCCTTCTTACTTTTGTCTGTTTGTTTGTTTTTAATTAAATGAAGTTTTTCTTGCTTCAGTTAGGATAATCAAATATTTAATAGAATCCTGCAGACAGCAAATCAACCATAGGACATAGGGATAAATAATTCTCCTCTCCTTTAGGAAGAGTATGAAATTAATTTCTGTTTATAACTGTCTTATTCAGATCAAGATTAGTGGTTTTACTATTGCAAGGATGGATTGATGGAAACCCTAAGGAAAATGTACAGATCTCTGTTGATGTGATTGCCTGTTAGAACTATCCAAAGAGTATGTTTCATCTGTTCTTTAAATGTTATTAATTAATTACTTGCAGTAAAAAAAAAAAAANTTGAAAAAAAAAAAAAAAAAAAAAAAAAAAAAAAAGTTGTGCCTTGACTTTGCAAAGAACTGTTCAAGTCTTTAACCACCAATCTTTTCAGACATATGCACACTTGGGAAAATATACAGACCGTGTGGAAGAAAACAGGAGACAAAAATTATCCAGGTGTTTTCAACAGAGTTAATCATTCTGTCTTTTCTGAATATGCTCACAGCTGGCAACCTACAGGATTTTAAAGGTGTCAAAGTAATGAGAAACAGATTTAGTACGTTTGTTGTGAAAATTACTTTGAGTATTTGGCATCCTTAAGTATATTTCGAGTCATTGATGATGAAAAAATGAGAAGAGGAAAAGACAAAGCATACAATGTAGAGTATTTAAGTCACCTGATACTAACAAGCAAATATAAAATTAGTTGAAATAAAATTATACTAGTTTTATATTTTCTTTTTAATTTTTTAAATTTTGGCTCTTAAAAAATCTTAATTTAAATGTTTTACTACAGGATAAAACATTGCTCAGGATAACAAATCTCTCTATTTTATGGGTTTGAATTGGTTTGTTTCTAACAAAAATGCAACTTTTCCAAGAGTGTAAAAAAATCACTCTCAGTCCTCAATAGATCTATATTCTACATACAAAACTAAACTTTGTGACAGCTAATGGTAATGTAATTTAATCATGTACTAAAGCAAGTCTCAAAAAGGACAATGCATCTGAATCTGTTCTTTGGTCTGGGTTTGGATTTTTTTTCATACATTAACTGTTCCTTGGAAAAAAAAATGGACACACATTTATTTATATATAATACAGACACACATATGCAAACGTACTTTCTTGGATTGTGCGGCAATTGTTTTTTAACGCCTGTCTGTGAATAATTTTTAGAAGTTGCTGTTTTCAGCATCTTTCAGAAGTACCAGAAAGCAGCAGCCTCCTTGCTTCCTCCCCTTCAACATTCGTTTACTGTCTCTCTCAACAGAGATTCAGCTCATCTGTCATCCTCAGCAATAGCTAAAATTATTTTCAGCTCTGTCAGTTTGGAACTCGCAAGGCGAGAAGACTAGTCCAGAATTTCTTTTAAAAAAGATTTCTAAATGAAGTGTGGAGTTTGCATCCTGACCTATTTTTCCAAATGCTTTCTTCTGAGTCAGTGTTCAAATGTTATTTTTTATACCCTTTGAATTTATATTATTGGTAATACCTTATGAAATAATTGCTTTAGTTCACATATTTTCTCCATGCATGTCTATGTCAATATGACCATCTAACACTAACAGTAGTAGTAGTTAGGTTGATCCAAATATATAAATTACTTTTGAAGTATCAGTTTGCACATGTTTATTTTAAATGGTTTTCTAGACTACATAGATGGAGAACTCTCTTCAAGATTTTTATTTCTGATTTCTGTGCTTATAGAAGGTAAAATGTTTGGGAAATTCTCCGTGGTTTTTTGCACATCTCATCAGGAAGAGATGCTTGTTTGGGGAATTTATTTGTCAGTGGAAACTCTAGAGGTGACATATAAAGATCTCCCTATTGGTATGCTTCAGAGTCTTGACAACTATGAAGGAACATACAAAAGACATCTCCAATATTTTCTCAGTTATGGAAGCTATGAAGGGAAAAAAAGACTCTGACTGAGACGTTTATTGCTCAGGTGAAAGGAAGATGAAGAATATAAGATTTTTTTCCTGATTATTAGTGGCACAATATACAGATATTTTATGTATCAATAGCTTTTAAATATTAGATGCATGATTTTCCTTTTAAAAAATCCTACCAAGAGCAAATAGTCATTGTTTGTTTGTTTGTTGTTTGTTTATTGGGTTTTGGTTTATTTGTTTTTTAATTTTGTGGGGTTTAGGGTTTTTTTGTTTTGTTTTTTTTTTTATGAAGTAGATGGTATTTTGCTACCAATTCTGCAAGGGAGCAGGAACAAGGGAGAAGATCAGTGTGAAGCAAATTGATAGTTCTTCTCTGCACAATAACTTCTGCTTGTTAGGTTGGCAAATGTTGCTGCCACTGCAAACAGCAATAACAGATTCAATACACTGCATCACTAAATTAGATGAAATGCTGCATTTTTCAACCAGTACTGTGAGGTAGTGATACTGAGATGCAGAGCCATGACTTACTCCACACCTTTTACCATTGCACTTGTCTCTGTCCTTCAGAAATAACAACAACAAAAAAGCACTGAATATTTGATCAGGTATTCTGCACAAATAGAAAAGGCTGAAATGTAGAAAATCATTGTTAAATCATCATGTCAACCAGATTTTTTTCTTCTTACTCTCATAAAATGTAACCGTGATTAAAAGACTGAGGTTGGAGTAGCAATCTTTGTTTCTGTACCTGTTTTTATAGCCTGCATTCCAAGACCATTAAAAATTCATTATATGTTTAAAATTATTTTAAATTAAATAAAAAACAACATGAATAATATTAATGTGCACACTGTAGTAATTACTAGAGTTCTGATAGGGGGTAAATAAATTTACTCTTTATTTCAACATAATATAAATGTTGAAGTTTATGTTTGCTAAATGAGCACCAGAAGGGGATTATGACTACAAAAATTGTTGTCATTCTATCTGTCTGGTTGGAGAGCTAGGTGGAAGGTTGTGAACTTTGTAGCCAATTTCCTTCTTGCAGTTCATGTTAGAAAATGTGTGAGGAAAAAAAGGCTAAAAAGTATTCTCTCCACTCCAATGTCCACTGGTATTAAATTTTGAGCCCATAATGAGGAAGTAATATAAGTCAATGGCTTCCCAGGTAAGGTATCAAAATTACTCCCAGAAGTTTTCTTCAAAAATGCTCTATAAGCATTGGTATTGCTATTGTATGATACCAATTAAAAAAAAAAATCACAAAGACAAAAAAAAGCCATTAAAAAAAGGCAAGGAAGAAGATGATAAAATGTCATTCTCCTCCTTGGGTTGAGTTTTCATGATTCTTGCATACTGACAGTGTAGACTAATATGTCTTTCTGTTTTCAGACCATCACCAGTCCAGCAAAAGGTAGATATATAAAATCCTGTAAAAATACAAAGTGTATGAATAACCATAAATCCCATAGCACACATCTTCACTTTGCAACAATGCATTTTGACAAATTATGGATTTGAAGGAGGACACAGTAGTAGGATGAGTACTGCAGGCAGATTAGATATTTTTGCTCTCATATTTGATCATGAGTGCTTGCTAATGTTAAATATCTACTCGATTTTCTTTCCCATGAAAAGATAGTTTAATTGTAGCAAAGTATTATTTTTAATTAACAGATGGTGCAAGGCCAACATCTATCTAAGCATTCAATAATAGTATCTGCAGACAGAAATATAAGGCATTTTCAGGCCAGTCTGATCCTGTTTTATTTTAAAAAATATTATAGGATAGAAAACAAACAAGAAATAAAAACCAAAAAATCCTCATTTTTAGAACATGAATATTTCCTAAGATTTAAAAAAATAATTTTTAGAAACATATTTTTTATTCTCTAAGTGAAGTTTTATGTGATACACCAACATCACTTGTAAGAAGAGAAGAATGCATAAATTCCATGCACTGAATTGAAGATATCTTCAATATTTTCACAGCCAGCACAACCCCAAACCCATTTTGTAGATACTGCCAAAAACACCTGATGCTATCTAGCAAGTGGGCTCACTCTCACTGCTGGTCAGGATTATTTGATGTACTTCTCCCGAAGCCCATCCCAATGCAGGAAGAGAGCTTATCTCCTTCAAAGAAGGCAAATGTGCATTAGGAAAATCTTAAATGTCCCCTGTTTATTTCCCTGATTTTTGATATTTTCAGGTTATTGTTCTGAATCAGGTTCAAAAATAAATAGAAAGCCTGTTTCTATTTGTCTTTTTGACAAAGTCTGTCTATTTCAGATAACAGTAGAAATGATAACTACATCCAGGCAAACATTAGTAGAAATGCTTTTAAAGACATATTTCTCTGCTCTTTTGTTACAATATTTGCTTATTTGTTTACTTTCCTGACCTCTTCTCTGAGAAGCTGAATGAACTGCAGCTGTTGCTTACTTCCATGTGGACTCAGACTTCCACATCTGCCATAAATAGTTAATACTGCACAATTTAAAATGATCTCCTAGACTGCCATGCATTCCACATAGGTTTAAGTGTTGGGTCAAGCTGAATTTTGCCAAAAAGCAGAAAAGTAATAACACTGTTGTAACCAGAGTTAATGAAGCAGACTTGATTTACTTCTCCATGTCAAAACATTCGCAACCCAGTCAGGAATTTATTCAGTGATACTTGAAAGCAGGATAAGGAAAATTATCAAGACAGGGATGTATAAACATGGATGAAGATAGCTGTGCTCATTAATCTAAAACTGAAAAAACTCAGATATCAGGTTCTGGGGTTTGGGGTTTTTTTGTTGGTGGTGGTGTTGTTGGTGTTGTTTGTTTGTGTGTTTTGTTTTGTCTTTGTTTTTGATTTGTTTTTTGTTTTGTGGGACTTTTTGTTTTGTTTTGATTTGTTTTTTTTTCTGATGATGATGCCTTGGGAAAGCTGACCTGGAACTGAGACTGCATTAGATCTAGAGAATAAAGTAGATATTGATTAAAAGGACTTTAAGGGTACACCTTGGGCATCACAAGAGCCTGGCCAGGGCTACACCCAAGGTGGACTTAAAATGGTCACAAAATGGATGACCCGTCACAAGGTCTTACACTTTTCTAAGTTTTGGTCCATTTGTATATTGGGATTTAATTGTCCAATTACAGCTTCAGATTATCAAGTCCTACCCTTCTTGTTTTCTTTCTTCAGTCCACTGTTGTTTATGCTTTTGTGCTTGAAAACTTGTACTCATTGTCCTTGGTCCTCAGCAGGAAAGGATTTGTTTTGTCTACCTACTCTGTGAAGAGACCTTACTAGCACTTAATGAGAGGCTCAGAACTACACCCCTAGGCAGCACAGAATCTAAAAAACATGAAAGATAAAACTTAAGCCATCAATGGTGGCCTACAATAGCTGATTAGGGAATGATTAAATTTACAAAGAAACTATGCCATGATCCCCCTCCCTGGTAATTTTCTGGTTCTGAAGATTTTCAGCATATCATTACTTCTTTATTATTACAACTTTTATTCACAATTTTCTTCTATAATTTTTTATTATTTTTTAACCCATATGTAGGTTCTATATATCACCTAATTGTATCTAATGTAATGTAAATTTTCTGTTAGAAACAATAATAAAGAATATTTTCTTATTAGTATTTTCTTGCAAGTCAGCATCTGTCATGGACCTTGACTTTAAACTGAAATACCCTGATGTCTTTAAGATATCACCATAAAGAATCTAATTATTAATTATTAATTATTATTTATTTCATATCTTATTTGCCCTTTTTCTCTCTGCAATATTTTTTGAGAGGGTAGATGCACTATGAAATTTTCAAGACAATAAAATTTCTATTGTTTTATGATTATGGTCCTATGATTATGCTTTTCATGTTATTTATTCCTCACTTTCTAGCAGTTCTAATTTCCTTTTTTGTGATATGAACAAATTGAGAAAGAGTGACATTTTGAGTGTAATTTAGGTAATGTTAGTTTGAATGTAATGTAACCAATGTTAGGCTGAACTGGTTCAATTTCAAGGGAAAAAGCTTGAAAACAGGATCTAAGCACATCTGAAAAACTTAAAAGGCAAAAAGAGCAACAAAAAGAATAAAGAAAAGCCAAAGCTTGTCAAAACCTGTTTACAAGATGAAATCTCATAAATTATTTGGCTGTTTTTATAATTATTTTTAGCCTAGTGTTGACAGTGTTCAGTTTTTCCTTTCCTTTTTCTTTTTCCATCATGCAATATCAGCTCTCCACCCTACCTGGTTTTCCTTGAGTTTTAAAGTATCTTTATTAAAAATTTTATTTTTAAATAAATTTCCATGATTTTCAATGAGAGTTTTTAAATAATAGACCTGATACTACTGAAGATGAAAAAGACATTGAAGGCTAAAAGAGAGATTTATTGGACTGCTTAGAATACAATATAAGAAATTAAAATATCTTTTTTTTAATCATACTTAATTTCCAGGTTTAGATACTTAATATTCATTGGCAGATAATGCCAGAGATTTATTTTAAATTCTTGAGTGTAGCAGGGAAAATGGGTAGAGTCTGTGGATGACTTTGCAAAGAACTGAAAGCATGAAAATATTTATCTAGTTTTGGAAGCTTCTTCACTGAAGCTGGAAATCATCACAAAATCAGTCTCTCTCTCATACATACACACAAAACCCAATAAAATGTATTACAAAATGAACATTTATGGCTTTATTTCCAAATCAATTCCTCAGTAATTAGATTACTTTTGTAATTTAGAGAGGCTGATTTTCCATTCTTTCAATGAATAGTAGGTTAATTTGGTTTTGCACTTGAAATATTTCAGAATTCTTGTACTTTGCAGAAAACAATATAATATCTAGTGTTTTTCTTTCATTGTGAAGATATTATGATTTGATTGATTAAATCTTGACAATGAATGTCAAGATTTCAAAGGAGCAAGAAAAACAATCAAGTCCCATTGGTGATACAGTATAAAAGATTCTTTAAGTGCAATGTTAGGCAGATACATTATTTCATCATTCTTACCTTCTAAGAGCTAAATAAAATTACATTTATATTTAAACATTGCTTTTTTTTTTTTTTAAAATTATTTTTATTCTACCTCCACAATTTCTCATGAAGGAAATTTTAATAATAAAATACTTCATCCCCAAAAATTTCTCAGAGGAAAATTAGTTTATCTTTGAGAGCACCCAGTGTGTATGTAGCTGCTCATCCTTTGTCTATTGACTGCTATTGAAAACACTGAAAGAAGATTTATATTTATCCAACATTGCTTTCTTTTCCAGTGGTTCTGTGTAGTGCACATCAACTAGAATAACAAAAAACTTGCATGATCATTTACTTTTAAGCTTACATAATTCTTTTGCTTATAGAGTCTCTTTAGTGTCCTGTAATAGAGGTTTATTGTGCTAGAGAAGGAAAATTGATTATGATCTTCGGGGTAGTGATTTGGGCCTATGAACATCTCCATGGCTCTTACTTGCTGCTCAGATCCCAGGATGTCTGCATGGATCTCTTGTCCTATGCATTGTCATTTTGACAAAAATGTGATTTACTAAAGGTGGCCAAGTGAAGGTTTTGCTAACCTCTTCATATTTTCTCTGATCTCAAAGAGAACATTTTGTCCATTATAACCAGAGAATGCTGTGGGAACAGAAGGCAGATCATGAAAAATGAGGTTATGGCAGTGATATCAAATAACTATTTAATATCAAAGAAGGGCTCTACCAGAAGTTTCTACAAGCTGCTGGTGTTTCATTTCTAATGAGATAACAAGATACAGGAATTCTAAGTATTTGTAAAAAAAAAAAAAAGCCATGACTGATAAAGAACTCATTTTTTCCCCTTTCTTATGGCTTATATTGCTTAATGATAATCTGGGGAGAGAATGAAGCTTTGTACCAAATGTCATTTGTATCCATGTCATAGCACTGAAGAGCAGAGAGTTTAAAGTCTTAATAGAGGATATGGCTGCTATTCTACTTCATAATTAGGGAGGGGAGGGTGAGAATGAACAGGAAAGTGATGACACGGCTGCACATCATGATTATTAGAATGTCCTTCCAATGATCCCTAATCTGATAAAGGGTGGAATTTACTGTATCAAATACAATGATACTGCAGAGAACATCTTTCACACTGAAACATCAGAAAGTTCTGTAAAATGATAAAACAATGCCAAGCAAACAGAGTAGAACCTATGTTTTCTACACGTGTTCTGTTTTCCATTAATTTTAAGAATGTATGTCTTAAAATATTGAGAAGTTTCTGAACTCTTTGTCAAGGACTTCCTAAAAATTTCATGTGCTGAAGTAAGGACTAGGAGACCTGAAATGGCTTTGAATATATGAATTGTTGTTTCTAGCATATTTCTTATTCACCGTGTTCAAACTATGAAATCTATTGATGTGAATAGAAAACCTCTAACAGATTAGAATATGCTTTGGATAAAATGTGAAGAAATTTTCTTTCATTCATCACCCTATTATTGTGAATTTATCTGGTTCAGGTGGATTAGCTTGGATAGAAGTGTGGATCAAAAGAGTGAAGCTTGTCCTGTGGCAACTGATCAGCTTCCTTTCCAGCAATGTTGACAATACTGACATACAAACTCTCAGTCACTGCAGTGTGGCTGCAGTGCAGAAAAGTAGCATGACAGCTGGAAGGGTACACATCTTTGTTCAGATTTCCAACAGCTATCATGTTAAGAACTCTCTAGTCATTCTTCTTACTCTATGTTTTTTCTTATAAATATTTTGAACACATGTATTCAGAGAGTTCTCTGAAATGTTTTAATAGGGTGGGCAAAAAAATAATTTTCTTTTCTTATTCTTAACTTAACAATATGCAAAATAAATGATAATTCCCTATTCCTATATTCTCACTGTGCCCTCCTCTCTCCTGACTATGTCTTAAATGAATTGAACATTAAATTTGTGGAAGAGCTAGTAAAGAGAAATGACAATACTGTTAAAAATCTCAACAGTTGGGTGATTGCCAGGAGGGTTTTTTTACATCCAGTTTTACCAAAAAGTGTCCAAGAACTGTGGGACTCCACCTGCAGTGGGGCTTCAGCTCTTGGAGCTTGACTTAAGGACCTGGACTTGCTGAAGTAAGAACAGAGGAGTGTAATGAAGATAATCAGAGGGCTGAAGCACCACTGTTATAGAGATGTAAGAGAAAGTTGGGACTCCTCAGCCCAGAGAAGAGAAGGTTTGGGGAGGAGCCTTCCAGTTCCTAAAGGGTGTCACAGGTAAGAGAGAGAGGGAATTTTAACAAAGGCAGTTAGTGATAGAACAAGGGGGAATGGCTTCAAACTGAAAGGGATAGGCTTAAATTAGATATTAATAAGAAACTCTCCACTGTGGGGTAGTGAGGCATTGGAACAGGTTAACCAGAGAAGTTGTGCATACTCGACTGGTGCAAGGGTTCAAGGACAGGCTGGATGGGCTGTGAACAACCTGGTGTCATGGAAGATGTCCCTGCCCATAGCAGCAAGTTGGAACTTTATGATCTTTAAGGTCATTTTCAACCCAAACTATTCTGAGATTCTATGTGTCAAATTAAAATATGCAATTATTTCAGTTGATAAGCAAATTTTCCCAAGCATTGTGTCATTGATAGGTCTGGGACTTATTAATCTTCTCTTCTTCTCTCCTTTCCACACCGGACTTTCCAAGAGGAGTCAGGATTTCTCCTGCCTGTGCCCCCTGTTATTTTGGGTCCTCAATGCACAGGTCATCATATACCCTTATGGTGCTCTGCAAAATATCCATTCAATACTTTGTGTGTCTTATCCATTTCTGCTCACACCAGTCACAATAGGTCTTACTGTCTGGGCTCCAACTAAACAGTTTCCCTAATCAGACTACAAAAACTCTTTTATTATGCACATCTTGAAGTAGTGTTTTCACTGTTTTTTTAAGATATCATTGCATTTTGGGAAGGTGGAAACCTTCCCTCACCAATAGACTGTCTCTCTCTGGGTGAAATCTTTTCTGCTTCATGATGATTTCTAATGCAGTTTTATTAATATAATTTTGACTTAGATTTTTAAAATCCCATAAGTTTTCAACCCACAGATAGGCATTAAAAAAAACCAAAAACTTTGTTCTGGAATTACCAGCCAGATAGGTGATTAATGGAGAGAATAGGGAAAGGAGAAACATTAATTTCTATCTCATCTAAATTGTCAGTAGCTTGACTGGGCCTTAATGAATTGCATTGGCAACATAGTTTATTTACGATATCTGTCAAAATTTCCCAGAGTACTGCAAAAAGTTTTAAGTATCAGAATAAAACATTAATATTCAAGTACTATATCAATATATTGGAAACAGCTCCTTGCATCACAGATCTAATCAATAACCTAATTTTGGTCAAGTGAATGTGATAAACAATGAAAATGAATGGAATGAAAGATTATCAATCTTTTTTTTTTCAAACATTGAAAAAGCATTATGTGTCAGGAATAATGATAGTGCCATATCAGAACATTGGGTACAATTCCCTTTCAGAAAATCCCTGAGACTTTAAAAGGAAAAAAAAAAAAAATAGAGAGGTAAATAAAATCTAGATTTAGTTACCACTGTCATCTCCACGGTCATTTGCTTATCATTGCAAAATAATTTCCTAAAATATAATGTCTGTCCCTATAAGGACATAGCATTTCAGATGCTAAACTTTATCCTATTCTCAGTCTACAAGAATTCTGTTGAAGTTCATGGAAACCAATGATAAACAAAGAAAGGACTGGAACGTTTTTCTCTGAATAGCCTACATGCTTTTATTCCACTGGCAATTATGACATAACACAATATCTTTAGCTAAAAAGCTATTCTGTTTAAAAAAAAATCCAAACCACACTGTTCATACTGTTCAGCTACTAGGTATTTTCACCTCCTAGCTAAATCATTTGTAAATCTAAGCCAGTTGCTTAATTGTACTTTGGTGTCCTGTCCATCATATACAACACTATCCAACAGTGTCCACGAAATACAATAGTATTTAATTTTTTGTTACGTCAGCCAGAGACTCTATTTCATGTATGAGATTATTTTACTTTTGTAACCACAGGACCAATTCTGATTTTCTGGCTGTCTTTATCTGAACTGCACTGTTACTTTGAACTGAAAAACCTGATAAGTTAATCCAATTCCTACTCTACCCAGCTATTTTGATTTCTCTGTAGTAAGTCTATTGCAGTAAAGGTGGTTGGATATTTTACATAAAATAACTAATCCCCAAAGCATTTACATGTAAAGATACTTTTCTGCTCCTGTGACACAGTAGAGAAAGTTGTAATATATCTGATTCGGGTCCCATTTCTACACCTTCCATGTATATCTGCATTCAGCCAAGCACTAAACCTCTTTCCCTTAAAATGAAGACCATTTTAAAATGACATGTTGCAAAGATGTCCTGCCCTGCCTATTAAGATCTTATTGCAGCAATACAATCTTATTATTGCTTCCAGCCATTTCCACTGCTTATCATTTCAGAGTTAAAGTGCTTTGCTTCTCCAAATTCTTTCCTTGCAAAAGAAAGTCCCCAAGGCATTCAGCCTCATATTCCTTACTGTAGCTAAATGACAATGGAAGGGTTTCAGTCCGAGAATTAAAGGGGGGGTGGGAAATGCAGAATATTCCTTGCTATTTCCTTTTGGGGAAGAGATCAGATGTCAGAATAAAAAAAAAAAAGGAAAAATATATAAAAC
>VXBR01003333.1:253469-275176 GCA_013400215.1 Cisticola juncidis | reverse complement strand
GAAGGAGAAAGGGAAGGGGAAGGAGAAGGAGAAGGAGAAGGAGAAGAAGGAGAAGGAGAAGGAGAAGGAGAAGGAGAAGGAGAAGGAGAAGGAGAAGGAGAAGGAGAAGGAGAAGGAGAAGGAGAAGGAGAAGGAGAAGGAGAAGGAGAAGGAGAAGGGAAAAAAGAAAAACATCACATAATCTTTATTAATGAATTTCAGTGTAAGACATGGGCCACTTTTATTGCCAGTTATATTACTTGATGTAGTAAGTGACAGATTTGATGAGTGTGACATGCCTGGCCAAAAGAACAGGGAAAAAGTTGGTTTTGTATCTGTAGGATGTTAAAAACTTCTGAATCCACACTGGTAATTTTACATCCATGTGCAAGGGAGAAGTTACCATATTATGAAGAACATTTGGAGACCTTTTTGATTTTTTCCTCACTTTATAAGACATACAAAGAATCACATGTAATGAGTAGCAGTAAGAAAACAGTCATGCAGGAAATTAAGCATTTCTTTTGACAAAATGACAGTATTGATGAGGAACTACCATTGTTCATTGGTGCTGTGTGTCATAACACCCACAATCACAGCTAAGTTTCTACTTGTTTGAGAAAGCACATCATGCCATAAATTCATATTTCACATCAGATATCATGGTACAGGCAATGAGGTTTGCATTTGTGGTTGAAAGGAAACATAAGCAGCAAATGAACTGAAGAATACTTGGCCACATAGATTGCCCCATCTTGCTCTCACCAGGGGTCACCATGATGCCCTGTGCCCAGACAGAAAGGTTGCTGATGGCAGCAAGTGACAAATGTTATTGCATTTCATCCCTGGTTTCGTAGGTTCCTGCAGGGAAAGTTATCGTGGCATGGTCAAGGCTTCAGATGTATTTTCCTAGTTTCTGTCATTAAAAAGTCCTCCTCAGTTTCACTAACAAAACAGGTAAAATTATGGGCAATGAGTGTTATTAAAATCATAGTTCTTTCTGTTATTTAATTAATTTTTATGTAGACTCATGTATTAAATCATTATAATACTAATTTAGCTCACTAATAGCTCATGTTGTACTTCAATAAATACAAGGTCCATTTATGTGAAATGAATAAGTAGCCTTTGTATGACAGTCAAATAAGAATATGTATAAGTAAGGAGTTATTATTATGACTTGTAGAAGAAAAAACAGTCTGGTGTAAGAAAAGAAAGTAGTGTTAAATTTTTCATTGTAATTTCAATGGTCATTTATTAGATGAACTTGAATGGGTTTCTCCTACTTTTCTGAATTTCCTTCCAATTTTTCTTTCAATGAGAAAGTGCATTTAGCCTAAAATTTCATCTTTTAATGCCAGCATCAGTGGGCTGACTGACTGAAATTTCAAACATCTATTGTTAACAAAAATAATTTTTAAAAAGACTAAATATTTTTAAAAAAGCATGCTAGTTTTATGTATAACTATTGTAAAAATTTTGATGTGACTTTGAAGAAATCTTTCAGATTTCAGGTTTCAATCTGTTTTTCATTGTTAATAGTGCAGCAAATTTTTATTTATTTATCTTTCTTTCTTAAGACTGACTTGAACCCAGGTAGCCTATATCAAACACATTTCTAGTGCATTTTCTGTTATGCATTGATAATATTAACTTAAAAGAAAAAAGGAGAAAATAAAAAGAAATATAATTTTCAAAAAGATCAGACACAAAGAATGCGTACACAACTCTGTTAAATTAAGAACAATATTCTTGAAATAGAGAAGACTGGGAAAAAATGTGTACACAGCTTAGATCACAATTGAGCCACTGAATGTTTCACAAGATAGATACAATAGAATGGTAATTAACTTGTTTTCTAGCTTAAAACTATAAAGCAAAATAAACTCTTCCAGTCTAATCATGTTTAATTCAGGGTCTAATAAAGGAATGGAGGGATCAATAGGTGGAGTTGGAAGGGAACAGTGCACATGCAGATGAAGATTTTGTTTTAACTTCATGAAGAACCTCTGTAAAAGTTGTCTGTCTTGGATAAATAAACAAGATAAGCTAAAATATATAAGAAGTGAACTTGGGGCGCCTGTTGCAATGTCATCTACAGTCTGGAATTTATATACTTGAGGTTGATGAAAGATATTTTAACTAAACAAGAANAAAAAAAAAAAAAAAAGATCGGTGAAAATGTTCTAGTCTGTTTCCTAGAAGGATTCACCAAGAAGCATGAAATGGATAACAAACTTTCTCTTCAGAATTTCACTTTGCTCCACCATTTGTTTTTCAATGACTTTGAACTAAAATAACTAATCTCAAGTTAAAATGAACACAATGGCACCAAGGTTATTTCCTATCTTGAGAAATACCAGTGTCACCTGTGATCAGACAACAACTAGAAAAGTCAGCAATATTATTATTATAAAAAACCCCAAATTTTCAATAATCAGTAGTACCTTTTAGTGAGGACACTGCCTACAGTGTCTTCGCAGGGAATACAGATCATCTTATTCACCTTATTTAGGAAATCTCACCACACCACATGAGAATGAAAGCTAATAAAGATCCAAAAGGGCTTGGAAATCACTTTAATAAAATAATTAACTGCATAAGAATTTAAACTGCCCATATCTTCTTTCTTCTCTATAAATCTCATTTTTTCCTATGATAAGGAAAACAGTGGAAACATCAATGAAATTTAAAAAATAATAAATTAACTATTTAGAAATAAGCAGGGAGACTCAAGAACAAAATATGTTCCTGAGGTTAAAAACATCAGATTAAAAAAAAATCATTGTGGCCAGTAACAGAATTTGCTGCTTAATAACATGATGACTTTACTACAAGTAAATGTTTCTACATTTTCTTAACAGGAATTAACCTTGAAAAAGTTTCAGAGGAACCCACTGATATGGAAGCCATCTGAGTTCTTTTTGCGTTCTTCTGAAGCAGCTGGTACTTGTCATTTTGGGAGTCTGAAGACCTGACAAATTTTTGGCAGCTCTGAACAAGTCTGGCAATTTCTATTAATTTGTATTACTGTCAAAAATATTTCAAGAGCCCGGAACTCAGTTATCACAAGAGGGCACTGCAGGAATGCCTGCTAAAAAGTACCCAAAGATTCATTTGAAGTATGTTGGTTATTGTTTTCTTTTTCATTTTCTCCTCTCATTAAAGTAGAATAAAGGGGAAATTGCTAAGAGAATTACCAAGATCTCACAGTTTGTTTATGAAAAAATATTCATCTGGTCAAGATATCCAAGAATTTATCCAATATAGTGTCAAAACACTATGTTATCAAATTTTTAGTGTTTACTATTCTTATCGAGGCTCTAAAACATTTCTTCCACCTCTATCTTGCCCTTATTATCTTTTTTGTGACCAAGGTTCCTCAGTATATGTTTTATAGTATGATCAACAGCCCATTTGGGGTGCCTCTATAAAAATACACACAGCCTAGGGAACAAGCAGGAGGAGCTGAAAGCCACAGTGCAAGCAGCAAATCTGTGATCTGATTGCTACTGCTGAGACCTGGTGGGGTGAATCACTCAACTGGAATGCTGGTCAGCACCAGGAGACTCTTCCTCCAAGGAAATTCTCCTTGCTTACAGGATAATTTCTTATCTCATGTGATAGACAGCCCAAACAAAGGACAATTGTTGCTACACCAATTGTTTGCCAATACAGCTGAACTAAATAGAGATGTAAGTATGGACTACAGTGATCACACCTTGATGGAATTCACAGTGATGAAGAGAGCCACAACACTGATTTTGGGAGAACAAACCTTCAGTTATTTAAGGAATTGGTGGATGGGACTCCTCAGGAAACTGCTCTCAGGAAGAAAGGAGCTGAACAGAAGTGACAGCTCTTTAAATACATTTAAAGTGAAAGAGATATTGATTCCTATATGTAAAAGATCAGATAAGGATGGCAGGAGCCCATCATGGCTCAGTAAGGCCCTTCTGACCCAATTAAAGTGTAAGAATGAAATGCACAGGCACTGGAACCAGGAACATGTCTCCTAAGAATGTGGGGATACTATCTAAATGTGTAGGGATCCAATTGGGAAAGCCAAGATGCAGTTGGAACTGAGTTAGGCAAAGGATGCAAAGCATAAAATGAACTTTTACAAGGATGTTGTCCAGAAAAAAAAAGATGAAATAAAATGTACCTCCAGCAACATGGAGAAGGCCTGATGCAGTCAACAAATTTTTGCCTAATTTTTCAATGGCAATTTCTCTTCCCACCTCTCTCAAGTCCCTGAACCTCAAGGACTGGTGAAGACAGTTCTTCCCATCATAAGAGAGGATCAGGTTCAAGGGCCCATGAGGAACATATAAAAATCCATGGGACAAAATAGGATACATCCCAGTACTCTGAAGGAATTTTTTGATGTAATTGCCAATTTGCCACTCTCCCTGACATTTGAAAAGTCATGGCAAGTCAAGTGAAGCACTCAGTGAATGTAGAACGGGAAACTATAGAGTTGTTTTTAAAAAGAAGAAAGAAAGAAAGGAAGGAAAGGAAGACCCTGGAAACTGTCAAACTGTCAGATTGAGCTCTGTTCCTGGGAAGATTATGGAGCAGATCCTTCCGCAAGGTGTGTTGAGAGTTAAGAACACAAGGAAATGATTGGAGGCAGCCAACTTGGGCAAATCATGCCTGACTAAGGTACAAACCTTCTATAAGGGACTAAATGTGTTAGTGGGCGATAGAAAAGCTATGAGTAGCATCTACCTGGCCTTTGATCAAATACCCCACAACATTCTTACCTTTAAACTTGAGAAATTTGGGGTTGATGAGTGGGCTGCTAGGCAAATAAGGAATTCCCTGGATGTCCACGAGTTACAGTTGTTGACCCAGTGTCCAAATAGAAATCAGTAAAGGATGTTGTCCCTCAAGGATCTCACTATTTAATGTCTAATCAATACCATCACTGGGATTGAAAATACTCCTAGGAAGTTTGCAGATGACACTAAACTGAGTGGTGCAGTTAGTTTGCCAGAGGAAGGGGACATCATCCCATCCACAATGGCCCTGACAGGCGTCAGGAGTGGATCCATACAAATATAATGAAGTTCAACAAGGTCAGGTTCAAGATCTTGCAGCTGTGTTGGAGCAGTTCCCAATATCAGTACAGACTGAGAGCAGCCCTAGGCAGAAGGGCTGATTTTACTGGTTGATGGAAAATTTGGTATGAACTAACATTGTGTGTTTGCAGCCCAGAACCCCCCGTGTGCTGGGCTCAGCCAAAGCCCCGTGGGCAGCAGGGCAGGGAGGGGATTCTGCCCCTCTGCCCCCTCTGCTGAGACCCCACCTGCAGGGCTGCATCCAGCTCTGGGGTACACAGAAAGACACAGACATATCAGAATGGGTCCAAAGAGGGACAGAAAATGTTATCAGGTGTCTGGAACACCTCTCCTATGAGGCCAAGCTGAGAGAATTGTGATTGCTTAGCCTGGAGGAGAGAAAGCTTGAGAGACACCTTTTGCCAGGGCATATAGTGACAGGACAAGGGGCAGTGGTTTTAAATTTAAGGTAGACTTCAAATAGACATATGAAATATTTTCTGTGGGGAGGATGTCAGGACACTGGCACAGGTTGTTTAGAGAAGCTGTGGATGCCTTGTCATTTGAAATATTCAAAGATTAGGTGGGGCTTTGAACAGCCTGATCTAATGGAAAGTGTCCCTGACCATGGCAGGGAGGCTGGACAACTTTAAAGCAACCCCTGCACTCCACATTACAAGTACCATGCAAAACAACCCAGTGATCTTCAGAGAAGAATTCCTAACAAAGTTGTCTCTCTTCATTTTCTGCTTGTGTGCGTTCCTGTAGCTGAAGACTTCACTTTGTCAGGGAAAACCTTGCACTTTTTGTTTTGAAGGTGTGCTTTGCAGGAGGTAAGGTATTAATATGAATAATTATACTATGTACATACCTGTATTCTAAGTGGCTTTTCTCTTTTATTCCTAAAACAGATTACAGCAGGTATATGATATATTTTAGTGCACCAACAAGGTTACTTGAAAGAGGAAAGATATTTTATCAGAATTATTTTGACTAATTTTATGCAGTAACATACCCTTACTAAAATAATTTGAAACATCCTCAACCCTGTGAAGTAGAGTTTTTTTCTGGATTTAGTTGAGTCACCTTCCCTTTGGCATGCCCTAACTGAACAGGGACTATCTACATGAGTAAGAACAACTTTTGTTTTCTGTGGGTGAGCTGATGTCTTCTGGCTACTTTATGTTGCACAAGAAATATAGTCTATATCCCTGTGTTCTAGATATCACAAAAATTCAGGTGTCTAGCTAGAAAAGGCAAAATTGCCCTTCTGTGAGTAAAAAACAGAATTTAATCTGCCTTCAGACTTACAAGTCCTTTTTTATACTTTTTCAATTGGTAACTTCAGGGCATCCTCAAAGGTCAGGAAAACCAAGACTTTGTAACTGGTTGACACTATTCTCTTACAAGCTTGATGTAAAGCAAGTCTATGTATCTCTTTGATACCAAACTAGGAACTATGTCTCAGGTTAAGTATATCAGTGCATTATTTTAAAGTGACTTTGCTGTTTTTCAAAACGAGATAAGTGAAGATGGGTCATAAAATACCATACAGTTCTGGTAAGCTTCTTAAAAATGGTAAGGTTAAGCTAGATTTAAGAAGCTGCTGGAAATTCACATCATAAAATAATCTCTTGAAGGCAAGGAATCAGCAAGCCTGTGATTTCAAAATAGAATAAAAATAGTATTTTCCAGTAGTACATATTCATGAGCTACCTTTTTGTTTCTCTGTCAGCTGCAGCTGATGCGTAATATACATTGTCTATGCACATACTATTCTGCTAGACAAGTGGTTAAAAAATGACTTGCATTGTACTTAGATTCATCACATTTCAAATGCACATTTGTCTTCCAATGATGAAAGGACATATTATGCACATTTTGATAAAATTGTGGCTTCAGCAAGTTTTGTTTCCTCCCCAGGTCCTCTGATGGTTAAAGGTCTTCCTGTGACATATTTTGTGAGCTGCGTTAGGATTTTGGAATGTGTGTTCCTCTCAATCCACAGGCAATTTTGCAAGTGGGTGTCTGCAATAATCAAATAGTTTGTATTTCTACTGGGCAAATCTTGATCAGCTGTAGTGGGTAAAACTCTAGTTTGGCAAATATACTGAGTAAATCACCAAAGTGGACTTGACATGAAAACTGGGAACTATCCTTTCAATTCTTTACAAATTTCACACACAAATATTTGATATCCTGAGAGCTGCTGTTGGTTTCCTCCTTTTCAATCCATTTAAGAGGATTTGCTACCCCAGTACTAACTGAATGGTAGACTGGTGTTGCTGCAGCATCTTTCTGCCTCTCTGAATTCTGGTATTCAACTGTAGTTTCAGCCACTGAGGTCTTTTCACTGATGGTTCAGCTCTCAACAGCCTCCTAACAGCACTCTGGCATAGAAAGTAATTTTTTTTTACTTGATGAGAATGTTACTTAAAAAACCCCATAATCTTGTCTGAGTTTAGAACTAGGGAAAAAAAAAAAGCAGCACAACATCTGATAGACTTCTGTAAAATTTACTTGATAATCTTGTGCATGGAAAGCCAGCTGCTTTTCCCACCACCACAGAAGGAAACACTCTGTAGCTCCTGAGACATGCAAAATGTGTTTCAAGTGAGAGCATTCTAGCTGAAAATTTCTTCCTGAGTACAAATAGAAATTCTCTAATGAAGAAGGACAGAGAAAGCAGACAGTTCAGAAGACTGTGGAGAAAAATTCTGGTCATAATGTTTTATGTATTCGTGTACTATTTTAACAAAATAATTTTAATACCAATTATTTAAAAATATAGGTCCTGCAGAAATGGTTGATAACACACAAAAAATCAAGGTGGCAATGGAGATTAGCTCAGCTGGTGAGAGCAAGGTGCTAATAATGCCATGGTTGCTGGTTTGATCCCTGTACTGGGCCATTCTCTTAGGAGTTGAACTCGCTAATCCTTGTGTGGGTCCCCTACAGCTCAGAATATTCTGTGATTCTGTAAATGAAATACATCCCTAAAACAGATTGCTGCTTTTCCTTGCAAATAGCTTACTCACTAAACTATGATAATGTTTGAAATGCTAATAAACCTCCCAGAAGTACATTAGCTTAGTAATCCCAGAAAATGTTAAAACTCAGAGCTGAGTAACAAGTTTAGTTGCACATTGTTTTTATGAATTTTAATGTAGATGCAGAAAAAAAAAGATATAAAGGATATTTAACAGCTGAATTTCTAACCTCTGGATCTCATGCTGTAGAAATAATAAAGAAGACAAATATGATAATAAGTATTAAAAACTTATAATTGATAGCCTTACAGTGAAAGTATCAGAACATATGCATATATTATTAGAATTGTTCAAATATAATGTAATCACCTTAAAAAAATCATTAAAGTTTGGAATAGCCAGGATATATAATATTATATACTTGAAGAAACTGTCAGGCTGGCTTGGAAAGGTTTTCTGCAAGATTAAAAGCTGTAAGAAAGCTGCCAATACTGGCACTACACTGCACTAATAAATAACATGGGATATTTATATAAATCAACAGTTGGCACAGAGCTTCCTTTTCTTCCTGCAAAGAAGTTTGACATCTTTCTCCTATGCTGCAAAAAAAGCTTTGGTAGATTTTATTGCAACAGGTATTTGAGGTTGGACAAGTGTAGAGCTTGTAACAGAGATTGTAATGCTTGAATGTTATATTACTGTTACATACTGGTTTTACAGTTGCTTCTGAATTTCCAAAACTTTGACCATATGGGATTGACTTTTTTGTCAGATGTTTTAGTGCCAGCTACCAACTATTATTATTTTATGTTTATTTTTAAAAAGTCTGTCCTGACCCTCCAACCCACCACCCCAAATCTTGAAATAATTTCCAACAGCCTTGTGTTCTTGTATGTAAAACTTTAACATTTTGATTTTAAATACCTTGCAGATGCTCAGTAGAAATTCTTTAGAGCTCTCTTGCTTAATTCTTCGATCTTTTTTTTTTTTTTTTTTTTTTTTTTTTTTTTTTTTTTGTTTTTTTTTGTTTTTTTTTTTTTTTTTTTTGTCAAAGCCATGTTAGCCTGAGGTCCAAAGCTGGCCAGTGGTCTGCTCTGCTCCTTTTTCTCTTTTTTCCTCACTTCTCATTAAAGCAAGAACCAAGATACTGAATAAATTTTTTATCTAACAAGTACAGATGGTATAATGGAGCCTGAGTTCAGGAACACAGGTCAAAATAGGGAACAGGAACATGGACTTACAGAAACTTCGAAGGCTGAAGTTGTCTGGGAAACTAGATTCACTTGACAGAGCTGGCAAGGCAAAAGGACTAGGAATATGTGGTGAGGTGGGGATGGCATGCTTGTACATTGTAAACAAGTAAAGAAAAATAAACCAAAAGGCTTATACAGTGTTGTCAGCAAAATATTCTGAATTGGGATAATTTTATTTAACTGCTTGCCAGTGGACAAAAATTTCTGATTCAGATAGTAAGAAAAAGAATATAAAACAAAGAAATACTTATGTAGCAATTATCCTCTTCCCTCCATAAACCTCTGTTTTCAGTGTGTTCACTGTTGGGCACACTCCATCAAAATTATTTTATAGAGGTGTTGGGTTGCAGAGGAGAGAGAAGTGATTGCATAATTGTGGTTGGGTTTTTGCTCTATCATGAGATGGTGTTTGGCCATGCTGGGCATAATGGTTCCTTTCTGCCACTCCACACTTGCTGGTCTCCTGACACCCTGTTCTCCTATCTGTGCCCTGGTCCGGACTGTTCCCAGGCTGTGCTGTCTCAGGGCTGTTCCCTCCAGGCTGAGGTGCAGCTTTTCAGGGAGGTCTGTACGGCTTGTACAGTGTTGCCAGCAAAATATTCTCGAGTAGGGTGATTTTATTTGACTTCACTGCTTGCCAGTGGACAGAAAATTCTGATCCTTGATTCAGACAGTGAGAAAAGGAATAGGAAACTGTTAAGGAAATGGTTAAACCACAGTGGCCTCCCCCACAAAGGTTAGCACCACCCCCACCTCCTACTGACACCTTGTCACTTCTGACCAGAATCTTTTGTCTGGTCACCTGAGTGAAACAGGGGCATTGGACACCGAGATGGGATTAGGATTGGGAAAGTAAGAGTGAAGCCTGGGACTGAGTCAGGATGCCACAATAAGAGGGGAAGTGCATCAGAATAATTTCAGTGTGGCATCAGTGGGGACAAATTAAAGTGACTTGTAAAAGGTCTGCAATGGACAGGATGAAGGAGGATGACATGGTAGAGGGTTCAAAGGCATTAAATTGTCAGGAAAAAAGGCTCTGTACTTCACCAACATATAGCATGTGTTTCAGAAAACTATTCAGCCATTCAAAATTCTTTTGTGTGTTCTCTGCTCCACCTTTTCCAGACTCTGGAATTCTCTGCATCAGTCATATTTTCCTTGCACATGTTGTGAAGAATATTTTCTTTTCACCAGCCTGACACACAAGTGTGGTGATGTGTCTGCACAAATGAAAAGCATGTGTAAAGATGTTTCCCTGATCCTGCAGATGAATGAGGCACACTATCCCTGGAATATCCCTAAAGAAAACAGGAGGGACCCTTACATGGTGAATTCCTGTTGTGAGCTGGATACAGAGAATAACAAGTACTCAGGCTACTGAGAGAAATTCAGGTGTCATGAGGATATTTCAGGATGGATCTTTCTTACTCTGTTGGGTTTCTACTTCTTTTCATCATTTCACAGCAGCAGCAACAATAATAAAAAGAAGGGAAAAAAGAAAGCAACTTTCTGGAGATATTTGTCCACATGTGGTACTGATTTTTGTTTTCAGTTTACTGTATTCCACACTGCAAAAAACAATAGAAAGGCTTAGTCTATTCTTTGTGTTTCTTTGAACCTTCAGGAGAAGTTCTCATTTGTATACAAATTCTACCTGTTCAATCTCACAAAGCAAAGCCTCATTCTGCTGTAATTAAATCAGACAAAAAAAACTCCAGCCAAACAAGCACCAACAGATGGTGTGCATCATATGACAATCTTTAGGAGTCACTTTGAAGTCGTGTTCTTTGTAATCAGCCCTGTCACAGCATGC
Organism: Cisticola juncidis; assembly: GCA_013400215.1. Classification (NCBI taxonomy): domain Eukaryota; kingdom Metazoa; phylum Chordata; class Aves; order Passeriformes; family Cisticolidae; genus Cisticola; species Cisticola juncidis. The sequence continues at coordinate 264,078 of VXBR01003333.1, read as the reverse complement.
TGTATTAACAGCTCCCCATTTTCAGGTTTCAAAAGCATTTTGTATGATGTGTTCAAGAAACAAGTATTTGTCTGCTTTTATTGTTTAATCTTCATCTTTATTGAGTATTGATCAGGGGGCCACCATTCATATCAAGAACTGAATGCACAGAGAAACCTAAACATCTGGATAAAATTTTTCTGAGTTCAGACCTCACAAACATATTCAGAAATGTATTTTTAAGTTTTTTCCAGAATACAGAATCTTAGAAGATTAAGTTTAGAATGAATCAGAGAATAGAAATTTTGTAATCAAAAAGGAAATTATTGCTGCATTTAACTACACTCTGATTAATAACACATTAATCTAATGCAATAAAAGTTTTTCAGAGTACTGATATGGTTTTCTTTTAGCAAAGAGGAAGTGAGAATGCAGGAGATTCCCTTCTGGGCTTATTCATGTCATGCCATCCCCATTCCTTGTTTCTGACAGCTAACACCCACTTCTCATGCAAATATTGCCTTGAACTTTTTGCTCCAAGGAAAATCATACTTTTCCAAGACCACATTGTAATTATATTTGTCATTCTTGTCCTATTGCTTAAATGTCATTCTGGAGAAAATAATACAGTGATTAGCAGTGATTTGTGAAGAATGTTTGCTCTGGGTCTGGTTCTTCAGAGCAGCAATCCCCTAAATTTTGTATTGGGGGATTACATTTCTTGCTTCCTGTAGCAGTCAGTGATTTTTGCCTCTTCACCACAGAGTTGTTGCAGATTTTTCTGTGTGTCCACATTCCTGGGCACATCTCTGTGCATTGACTGACAATCAATATTCTGGTGTGCTTCAAGCTCTCACATGTTCGCTTTCAGTACAACACCGAGTGTGACAAGAAAAAAAAACAGAGAAAATGTTCTTGCAGTCAAACTGCTTTGTCTTGTCTACTCAGGGCATTGCATAGATTTTCTACTGCTTTAAATTTAAATAACACAGGCCATGTTATCTATCCAAAATCCTCACACTGTAGAGGTCACTGTGAGCCACTACCTTTCCTTTTGCTTAAGAATGTCTTCTCCAGCAATAAAATTTGTTCTGTAGAATACTTTTAAATGCCTTACTCTAAACAGGAACTGACTCCTGTGGAGGTTGACTTTAACAAAGCTAAAGATTCTGATTTAAGGAATGAATTTTAAGCAGAAATGTGACCTGAGTAAAGATGTTCGCTCCTTAAAAACAGTGACAGTAAAATAGAACAATATCAGGTGTAGCTGCATACTGTTACCAGATAAGAATTGCAGAAGATTATTCACACACTGAAGATGTTTAAAAGAATTATCCTGAAATTGTAGATGTGACTGAACTACAGATTATTTAGAAAGAAAAAATCCTACATCACTTACCAGAAAAAAATATTCTCCATCCAGTGATTTATGGCATCTTTTTAAATTCTTATATAATTAGATGTGAGGTCATGATTAACACCCTATAATGCAGGCTATCACTGATTAATTTTTATATTTTACTTCCAAATACAGCTAATAAGTACAAGATCTTTGAATGCAGATTTCAAAAAATTGAAGCTGTAAACCTGTAGATATAAAGGTTGGTGTCAGAATGAATCACATTTTTGTCATTTGAGGTATTAGAAAAAATTTTGTGAAGTCTTTTGGTGTATTGTCATATTTTAGAGTTTCAAAAGTATCACAAAATCTGGGTTTACTAGCATTTTAAGGATTAAACCCACATTTTGTAGAATATGAAATAATAAGCATCTTTAACAGGAAGCAATAAAATATCATTTTATAGGATAGTCATGTCAAATTGCTCTTCTCAGCACAAGTGAATACATTTTGTTATATTTTCAAATTACTAGGTTCTTGTGTTTTCTTGAGTGGCATAGGACCATTTATAAGAATTCTGTTCCTAATTTTTATTTTTCCATGTACCCATTTCTGAAGTGAAACCTTTGATACCAATAGCTGACTGGAGTTTCTTCCTCTCTTTTTCCTTCCACACCAAAACCTGTTTCTTGTCTTTCATTTTTTGTAATCCATTTTTGAAGCTCACTTTTCCCACTTTCAAGAATGTTCATGGAGTGTTCCATTATAATCCTGTAATTTACTGGACACTTCTGCATTGTAAATGTCTAACTTGGGATGAAAATTAGGAAATAACATCTAAAAGTGTGGCTTTTTTGCTGCTCTTCTAAGGACATTTGGTTACACATTTGTTTATAATACCTGGACAGTGTTATGTTTATAACAATTTCTTGTCTACATTAGGATCTCTTTCAGGGGTTCGGTGTCCCCATATTTGGAAAAAGGTACTTGGTTTCTCTGAGGTACGTGTGAGATATGCCATGGGATGGGTGGTGAAGGGGTTTCCATGAGATATGCTGTGAAATATAAATGACAGTGTTACACTGGGCAGGATGGCCTGTTGATGTGATAATTTGTCAGCCAGATGACCCTTACAGCTGCAACTGGCCACGTGGAAGAGGCACTGATACTGACATGTCACAGCTCTGTTCTGCCCTCACACAACACCCACAGCCTTTGCAACCTCTCTCTTTGTAACTCTTGATTTGCCTCTTTTACATATAAAATTGGTGGCCCTGTCTGCCTTTTATATGACAGCAACAGGATATTTTGACTACAGTCCCACCCCTACTTCTCCCAAAAAATTTAAATTAACATTTGAAGACCTCCATGTCACAGGATCAGGATACAAACCATCTTGCAGACAAATCAAGAGGCCTGTTCACCTCTCCTTCCCAGAGCAGGTCAGATTTGTGCCTCCAACTGGGTTGGAGTGTGCCCAGGAGCACTTGTACATTGTGCTATACACTGATATTTTGTAGGTCTAGTGAACTGATCACTGGCAATCTAACAGGAATCCATAATTTGTCGCTTTAATAAACTATACTTTTTGTGAATCTGTGAAAGTTCCTGTTAAACTCAGCCAGACTTACAGTGTTCAACTGGTAAATCATGTTAGTGGTGAGGCTGTGATCATAAATGAGACCAGACTTACAGTGTAACCCACACTATTTGCACATCTAGGAACTTACTGAATGAAACCCAGCTTATAGTGCCAAATTAATAGTACAGAAATTAAGCCCAGCTGCACCCAGCCCCTCAGATCTCTGAGAAACATTTGGAAAGCAAGAGCTTCATCTTTTTACCAAATTTCTGTGCTCCTAAACATGACAGCACTAACAACTTCATATTCCTGCGCTGTTTCTTAAGGCCATTTTGGATGTTTTCCTTTAATTTTTATACTGCAAGGAGAATTTCTACTTTTCTTTGCTGAGCCATTGCAATGTTAAAAAATGTTCCTGTCTTGTGCCTTGCTCATGTTGCTAAATTTCTGCTCTAAGAAATTTACTTGACTCAAAGAGGTTGAGAGATCACGTTACGAGTTTTCCTGTACAACTACTCCAGAGGACAGAGGACAGAGCCCGCTGTATTCTGAGGTTTTAATGTGTTTCCTCATAAATATGTGACTCCTCTCAAACAGTGTCACAGAACAGCAGACAGCACAAGATTGCACCCAGACTTTTCTGAAATATCTCTTGGGAATGAGACTTGGCAGCTCCCTTGGTCTGTCTGTTCCAGTGCACTGTCACCTGCACAGTAAAGAATTTCTGCCTCACATTCAGGTGGAACTTTCTTGCATTTGTGTCTGCCTGTTGCCTTTTGTCCTACTTCTTGTTAGTGTTTGGTATGTCCATGAAGTTCACCAGAAACCCATAGCATCAGGGTGACCTTGTAGCTTTGTTTTATTTAACAATATTACTTGAATGAAAAATTACTAATTGTTTGTTTGAGGTATTCTGGAGCAGACTCAGATCATAAGACGGTGTAATCAAATTATTACAGCTGCTATTTATACACATATTCCTAGCATTAAAAGTAGAAAAGCAATGAGGTGTGAGGTGGGGTTTTTTTGTTTGGTTGGGTGTTTTTTGTTTTTTTTTTTAGTTCAATGATAGAAAAAAAAGCTCCGGAAAGGAAAAAATGAAAAGGCCCAGTGGTTGAAGAAAACCCTTTTTGACAAAACAACAACAAAAAAATTATCTTCTCAAAACTTGATCTTCTTTTTTTAGATGCAAATTTTTTGTCGCTTCAACCTGATTTTGCAGATGGCTTTGCTTCCTCTATATTTGTTTATAAGTTTATTTCCCATGTGTAAAAAGAAAAGAAGGTAAAGAAGAAGGGAAAAGAAGTACACAACCCAGGATCCTAACTAGAACTGACAGCAGAATCTTAGACTTTTTACAGCCTGAAGTCCAGACTCAAGGCATACAGTCTTCATTTTTTTTTTTTCCTGTGCAGCACATTACTGTGCACATCATCAGTGCATTGCAGCATAGCTGCAAGTCAAGTTTTTTTCTGAGGGAAGCTGAGAGGATGAGAAAGAGGTTATGCTACTCTCTCACAGAGGCTGAAATTTGGGAGAGTTTTGAAAATGAGTTTTTCTTAAATGACATTGCTGCCATTCCTAGATCTTCAAGGCAAATAATGCATACTTCTGTATTACTAATCCAAATATTATATTTAGGCTGAAGGAACGTAATTAGCATTGGCTTATAATCAGTTGTTGACAATACTAAGCTTTAAAATAATTTCTTATTCAAATAGTTATTCATGCTAATTTAAAACATTTTAATGCATCATCAGTACAACAATTTTCATACAGAGGCAAAGGCATGTTAGTGCATAAACTTTTAATTCTGTATACCTTCACCACACCTGACAGCCAAAGTTTTCACAGACAGCAGTTAACACTGTTTTGTAATTCCTTCAAGTACTGAGGCTTTGGTATATTCAAAAATCTTGGTCATTCTCTTGTCCTGTAAAAGAGTTTCAGCCTCAGGTTTGGCTTCTAGGTCTGAATGATACATGTGCATTTTCTCTAAAATGACACTAAATAAAGTTCACAAGCCAGAACCAGCTGTCTAAGGCATTAGATAAATAGAATATGAGTAATAATGATTGTGCATATATGGTCAGTACAAGGTAATGTGCATGACTTTATGAAAAAAAACTGGTATAAATTCATTCACTGATATACATGCATCATTGCAAATTAATACATTTGTGATGAACATATATTCTCTCTCCACATATGCATTTATTCTCATTTGCTTAAATATGATCCTGTATTACAGGTTCACACTCAAAGCTGTAGTCAACAAAGATAATTGTGAAATGCTGACTGGACTCTTTTCTCCCTTTTTTCCTCCTCTGCATACTGTGTTGCAAGAGAGAAGTGGAAATCCAGATTTTCTGATTACTTTTAGGATGCTGTTACTCAGATTCTGTCAGGGAGGAAGATACATGTTTGTGACACCTTTTGCTTCTGGGGTTAGCTCAGCTTGACTGTTGTAAACCATTTCTGCTGTATTGAGAAGAGAGAGCTGAGAGGGACCTCACCAGTGTCTGTCAGTGCCTGCAGGGAGGGGCAGAGCAGGGACCAGGCTCTGCTCGGTGCTGCCCAGCAATGGGACAGAAGGGAACGGGCAGGAATTGATGCACAGGAAGGTCCAGCTGAACATGAGGAAGAACTTTCCTGTGCAGTGACCAAACCCTGGAACAGATCACCCAGAGAGGGTGTGGAGTTCCCCCCACTGGAGAGAGCCCAGATCCATCTGGATGCACTCCTGTGCCCTGGGCTCTGGGATGGTTGGACCAGACCTGACCCACTGTGTGATTCTGTGATTTTACCATGCTCAGTGGTCACTGTGACAATATTTTGTATTAATCAGCACAGTCAAATACTGAATTGTCCAAAGGCAGCATGTGCTCCTTCCATGGAAGAATTAAGATGTTTATTTTATAGAATAATTGAAGATAAAGGATAGTTTTCCTTAACTGGAGGAGATAAGAAGCAATATTATCTTTCTGTTAGACACCATCAGAAGGAAATCACATTTGGTCTGTGGAAATTTGTTGCATTTATGCCTAGATCTATGTTCAAAACCCAACTGTTCTAAAATGGGTATTTAATCCTTGTTTTCTAAAATTCTTTAGACAGGCAAAATGTGACATTTCATGGTCATACAGACTCTTCAAAAATATTACAGAACTGAGAAATAGAATCTGGCATTTGATCTCTATAGAATATTCTCCTGGATACAAGAAAAAGACAAATAAGAAGGGCTCCTTGACATAAGAACTTATGTACCATGACTGAAATAACATTGAAGTCCAGCATTCAAGATAATATTGAATTAATGCTATATATTGTTAAGACTCAACCCTTTTGGTGTTTGTTTGTTTGTTTACCCTTTTCCTTATGTTCTGGAAATCTCTTATATATATTTCTTTGATGGGTTTACATCAGGCTGGCAGCCTGTCACTTAGTGGGTTTCCCCAGGGCTCAATTTTAGAGCCAGCAGTGAAGCTTGCTGGAGTTCAAGGTGTGTCTGGACAACATTCCTAGTCAGAAGGTTTAGCTGTAGGTATTCCTTCAAGGAACAGGGAATTAGATTAGATGATCCTTGAGGGTCCCTTCCAACTCAATATATTCCATAAATCTGCAATTAAAAATAGGATGGATGGTCCCCGAACTCACCTATATTTTTGATGAATTTGCTATGTAAATACATCTGAAACACTGGCTATGCTCCTTTGATTAAAGAATTCTCTCATGAAAAACTTTTATCCTGAAACCAGGGAAAAATTCAAACTGAATAATTGATGGAGACATCTTGGAAAAGGTAAAGGCAAGAGGTTTACAATTCAGTTACTTATCATAAACAATCAAAATGTTGAGTGTCTGCACACTGCAGTTAAATACGCCAAAATTTACTTCCCAAATAGAATAGTATTATGGTTTATTCACAATAGATTATATAAGTTGCACAAGCAATATTATACTAGAATTTTCTGTGCTAGAATAATCAAATATTCACTGTTGATTGAAAAATGTCAATAATCCTGTGTTATTTTCCAAATATATTTAATTAATTGTCTATTAGCTATGTCACAGGGTGGAAATAGAAAAGAAAGCAAGGTGTAAATATTTCATTCTTTTCTCACACATCAATATTGTCTATAAGCCCATTTATCTTGGCTCAATGTAATGCATTTAAGTTAATCTGGGAAAAATTATTGTTTAATTTCAGAATTTTGAGTTCCCTTTCCCCTTCTGTGAAACTATTGATTAAAGACATAGATATTTTCCTTCTTTAAAGAACAATTAGCAAATGTATTTTTGACTCTACTTGTGATTTCTAGACAATTTGTCCAGATTAAGAACATTTGATATTGTTTTTATAATGCAATTGTTATTTTGTAAAGTTTACAAGTAAAGTTGGCTATTTTTTTTTTAATTTGATTTTATTTTCTTTAATTATGGTTATGATAGTTCTGCTGTATAGCAGAAACACCCTAGGATAAACATCTTTTCAGATTTATTGGAACAGTCTTACCCTGTGGCAATGTTGCAAACAGTCCATTTCATTACAGAAAACTGAATATGATGGAGAACAAAAAAGGCAAACCTTTGCCTCAAGGAAAGGAGGTGTAATTTTATCATCCTTTTAAAATATCCCTACTTATGTATGTTTTCATAGATCCTTGCTGTTAAACAGCTAAACTCCTGCCTGTTTCATATTTGGTCCACTCTGCCATGATCCTATGTATCATGAAGGCAGAAATATCTGCATATAATCCTCAGAGCATAAGAGCTCTAATTCTTTCCAGAAACTAAAGAGATTAAGTGGAGCTTGCTTGTGGTAAAGCATTCCAGGTTCCAGTGCAGGAACAGTAGGACCAAAGTCCAGAGAGCTTTTGCCACCTATGTTTTTCAAATTTTACACAGGTAGACATAGTTTGGTCACACTTGAGCTCTTGAATAGCAATCTCTTCTGTGTTTCCCAGCTTCCTTTTTGTTAAAACAATTTTAAAAGAAATTACAACCTTGCTTATTTTCTTTAGGGTGTTGGAGATATTTTGGTTAAATTTAGCTAATTAATAAAACACTAACTCCTATGTCATAGGATCACACAATCACAGAATCATGGGATGGTTTGGATTGAAAGAGACCTTCAAAATCATCTGGTTTCCACCACCTGCCATTGGCAGGGACACTTTCCACTAGACCAGGTTGCTCAGAGCCCCATCCCACCTGGCCTTGAACACTTCCAGTGATGGGACACACACAGCTTCTCTGGGCAACCTGTGCCAGGGCCTCACCACTCTCACAAGAACATATTTCTTCCTTAAATCCAGTCTAAATCCACCCTCTTCTGCTTTAAAACCATTATCCCAGATCCTGCTAAAAAACCTATTCTTACATTCCTTGTAAGTTTCCTTTAGGTATTAAAAGACTGTTGTAAGGTCACCCTAAATCTTTCTCTTTTCCAGGCTGAACCATTGTAATTGTCTCAGCCTTTCCTCACAGAAGGGCTGTTCTATCCCTGTGATCCTTTTTGTGGCCCACCTCTGGACCTGCTCAAACAGGTCTCTGCCTTTCCCATGCTGAAGATTCCTGAGCTGCAGGCAGCCCTCAACACATAGACAGATCTAACTAATTGATGTGTATTTTCACTCAGTTCTCTATAAATCTAAAGATATGATAAGTGGCAAGGAAAGAAGAGCCTGCAATGTCAATATCCTTTTGCTCATGTGTACAGAACGGATTTAGTATAAAAGTCTAATAATACACTTGTACTTCCAGTACCAAATCAATATTATTGTAAGTTAATACTTTCCTGTGTTTGTATATACACAAAACATTCATGCATATATACAGCAATCCTGTTTGTGTTTAGCATTCTATTTCACCAGTTAATAATTTCCTGAAATTCAGTTATTCTTTATAGGGATAATATAAAAAAAATAGGAAAAAAAATAAAATCCCCTCGAAAAAATTTGCCTTCATTCTGCCTTTGGGAAAAGGAACAGCAGATGATGCCAAAACCTACACATCAGTGCAGAGATGCATGAAGGTTGTAAGGGCTGAATTCTGTTTTTGAGGGAAAGGTATCTTGTTCAAATAGCATTAAGTTGATTACAGAAGGAATATCCTGATTACAAATAGCTGTCCCAGCAAATGTAGGCTTTTCATGAAGCAGCTGTGATCCAAAATCCAGTGTGATCAAACAGGTAATCAAACAGTGTGATCACAAGTAATCCCTGGAGGTACTAAAAAATCTCACAAGATTTGTCACCAGCTTTCCATCTCCTATCTGCTAATTCATCCTACATATTGACATTAATAAAAAGGAAGAAGTGCAAATTTTGTTTCACAGTTAATATAAATGACTGGACTCTTCATCTATTGTATCATCTTGATACAACCACATAAGAGCCAAATCTCTGCTCACCTGTGTTTTTCCTATTAAAAAAAAAAAAAAAAAAATGGTTTGAAGGGCTTCAAGTGTCTTGTTCACTGGAAGGATAAAGAGACACTCTTGAATCTCCTCAGCTAGTGACCTAACAACTGTACTAGATGTACTTGGTCATAATTGTACCCCCAGACACCTCTGCTGATCACATCAAAGTTTCATAACTTCAAATTTCTGAGCTTTGGCAAGCATTCCTGCCTTCAGCACTAAAGAGAATGTCCTTCCTAAATTGCTAAGAGGTCTCATGTGAGAGGTGAAAATCCTATCTGTCATTTATATTGAGCAAAAACCTTAAATCATCTGAATTTGCTTCCTCTGTAAGCGCTTGTTCCTTTTTAAAATTAGATGTTCTGGAAATGTAATTAAGATAGTATTTTTTCCCCTTCAATAAGAAGTACTAATATAAGAGAGAAACATCAGTTTTCAATGCAGCAATCTGGAATCTGCATCTTAATTGAAAACAAGCTTTTCTATTGTTCTTGCTTAGTCAGTTTTACAACTCTAGCTTTGATGTGCATCTTTCACAATAAGACTAAAGGAACAATTTAAAAGAAAAGCTGCATATGGCAGAGTATAGTGGAATCTAAAAAAAAAATAGAGGTAGTTTATATAACAGGAAGAGCATCCAAGGTGACAGAAAAGACTACATAAAATGTGTTGATTCTTGTGGGATGAAAATGTTGCATCTGAGAGCGTACAAGGTAAATTTTTTGTATATTTGTTGTTTGTTGTTTTTTTTTTTTTTTTTCCCCAGGATAAGGAAGAATCCAGGTATGCTGTAGCTTCATCTTCTATATACTCAAGTATTCAGTGAGAACACAAACCTGTCATGGGTTTATACTGCTGCAAATTGGACTGGAAAGCCCAATCTAATGCTTGACATCTGTCTTACAAGAGCTCAGTGAAGTCTTACTGAAATACAGTATATCACTGCAAAGCTGTAACTACCGTCTTGGGTATTTCTTCTCCTTCTCTGTCACTTCCACGCTACATCAGTATTTTAATTTATTTTGCAGAAATACCTCCAATTCTCCTTGAAAAGTTTCACTGCTACCTTTTGTTCACTCCTTGCTACAGAAAACCAGAGAACAATCATTTCCTTGCAAGGAGCAAAATGAAAAGTAGAAAGACAGCTCCCTTAATGCCTTTCTTTCTAAAAATGAGAGGGTTTTTGGTTGGTTTTGGGTTTTTGGGTTTGTGTGGTTTGTTTTTTGTTTGTTTGTTTGTTTGTTTGTTTTGTTGGGGTTTTTTTGTGGGGTTTGTTTGTTTTTTT
>VXBR01003333.1:237207-253421 GCA_013400215.1 Cisticola juncidis | reverse complement strand
TTTGTTTGTTTGTTTGTTTGTTTTGTTGGGGTTTTTTTGTGGGGTTTGTTTTTTTTTTTTTTTGTGTGTGTGTGTTTTTTTGGTGGTGGTGGTGGTGGTGGTGGTTGGTTGGTTGGTTGGTTGGTTGGTTAGTTGGATTTTTGGTTGGATTTTTGGTTGTTTGGTTTGTTTTGTTTTTACATCCCTGGTTTTCTGTCATGGTTGCAGCCCAGCTAGCAACTAAGCACTACACAACCACTCACTCACTCACTCACTCACCCTTCCCTAGTGGGAGAGAGGAGAATCAGAAGAGTAAATGTAAGAAAACTTGAGGGTCAAGATAGATGGTTTAACAGGGAAAGTAAAAGTCATGCACACAATCAGAACAAGGAATTCATTCCCCAATTTCCACAGGCAGAGCAGGGCCCCATCACACTTAACAATGACTTGGGAAGACAAACAACATCTTTCCAAACATCCTCCTTTCTTCTTCTTCCCCCAGCTTTAAAAACTGAGCATGACCCCACATAGCATGGGACATCCCGTGGGTCAGCTGGGATCGGCTGTCTGAGGAGTGCCCCCTCCTAACTCCTTGTGTTCCCCGCATTCCCTCGCTGGTGAGGGGGCATGAGGGGCAGAAAAGGCCTTGACTCTGTAGCAGCAATAACAAAAACATCCTTGTTTTTCAGCACTGTACAAGCAGCTCAGTGATAGCCACAACACCCCTGTCTCATCCACGCTCTTTCCACCACAAACCCAAAACCAACCCCATACCAGCTAATGTGAGGAAAATTAACTCTGCCCCAGCCAGAACCAGCATGGCCCCTAGATCCCAGGAGCCTCTGCTGCTTCTCACCAAACTGTTTTCCTTCCTCAGTTGTAAATCTTCCACTCATCACCTGGCATCAAATTTTGCCTCTCAGGCTAAGGGCACAAAATGCACTGCCCCAAAACAAATCTGATACTGGCTTGGAAGTATTTCTCTGGCTGCATATTAATACTCTCAAAGTTGCCTAGTCCCAGCAAAAATGCTTCCCTGGGCATGCCCTTGTCCCTTCAAATTTCTTATATGCACCTGCTCTGCAAAGCAATTTATGAATATCCCATGCTCTTGCTTGTAGTCACTTCAAAAGTTGCTATTCTGAGAAGCCAGTTTAATTCTGAGTAATTTTTTATCATTCTGGAAAGAATACTTAGAATATTGACTGAAGACCTCTCCATTTGAATGTCTAAAACCATGTACACAGAAAAAGGATTTTTCTCTATTTCTTGTATCATAAATACTTCTTTGAAGTAAAATATATCTCAGTCAATTGTCTCAGTCTAATTAAATAAAACAATTGAAAACATAAACTTTTAAAGAAAACATTTTTAATAATAATTATTAAATAAAAAAGTTTGGACACAAATCTGTCTTCTTGGCAGATAGATAACCAATTGTAGAAACAAGAAGAGTATCTTAGGGGAATAATTCCTTTAGATTCCTCATGTTTCCTAAACATTTCTGAGGATTTGGACACCATTAAAGACCAGTGAATAGGCTCAGTGGAAACTGGTTGAACCCTGCAGAGTAACTCTTATCTGTCTCCTGCGAGAAAATGTCTACTCCTAAAAGCAAGAATGGACAAAACTAAAATTAATTCTATGACAAGACATTAAGCCTTCCTCTTTCTTTAAAACCCTCCTGAGAGAGAGACACCAGCATCCTCTCCCTGAACACAACTATTCAACTGTACACGAAATAACTATGCCAGGTTATTTATGACACACCTCTTAAGAAGCTCAAAAGGAGAATATATTTTTTTACTTTGGCTTTAGGAATTACTGTAGCCCATTGAAGTTAAGTAGTTGCCATTGTAGGTACTATTGTCTAGGACTGGACATGAATGATGAAAGAATGGATGTAAAATAAGTATGAAGAACACGTACAAACAATTGCTATATTGAAACAAAAAGAAAGAGAAAAGGAAATAAAAATTTTATTAGGAATTTGTTAATGGGATGCTTTTGTAATACATTTCCAAAGATTGTCTAACTTTCTGTTCCTTATTTGGATTGTTTACTTTTATTATGATTTTATTTCCAGAACTTCCTCTGCTGTTTTCTGCAGTTCAAACAAATTTCTTTACCCCAAGCTCTGACTTTACAACTTTTTCTCCCAGAGAATCTGAGTTAGAATTTGCCTAATTCCTACCAGCATTCTAGCTACAAGTTTATTACTCCATGCCAGTTTCTGCTCAAGCAGTGACAAACCACCTGTGGGAATAGATCAGAAAAATATGAATCCCAGCCAGCTGTAACTACAGCAGGCAAATTGCTGGTTCACTGGAGTAGTCTACTTTTATTTATTTGTCCCTAGTTATAGGACAAGAATTTTAGAAAGTAAAATTATAGCTGTTTTCTGCAAGGCCAATCTCTCCCAGAAGAATATGTGAGAATAGTATAGAAAAAGTTTATTTAAAATAATACTGTATCTTTCAAAAATAGCTTTCATCTGTGTAGACTGGCAATCAAATGTTACTTAGAATTGTAATCCAAGTAGTATAAAAGGGAGGAAAAAAAACCTTGGGAGAAGAAAGTGTTCAGTTTTTCTCCTTTAAAATAAATGATCTGCACAGGAGAAAGTTTTGAATGTAAGATTAATGTACATTTTATTAAATGAATACTTGCCATATACAATCTCACAGATGAAAGGTTTATTTGAATAGCTTTATTCAATTTGAAATAAGCCATTGTAACAGTTTAGCATTGTAAAAATGGGCTTTTACAGTATTTGACACGTGTAAAATAAGTTGGCTCTTCAAACTTCTATTTTGAAACATTTACAGAATTCCCCTATTAAATTTTAACACTGTTCTCTGAAGTGTTCTGCACAATGTAATCAGAAATCCTGGTATATTTTGTTTCATTCAAATATTAGCTCTCCATTGAGATTTCAATGTAGAGCTTTGGGATGAAAAACTCTTACAGGTATTCCTGTTGAAGGCAGAAAATATTATATTGATCTGTATATAAAACAAAGTAAACTAAAAACATTTCGTTATATATAAATAAAGGCTTCTTAATTAGTTTTGACAGATATTTAAGTTTCAGGTAGGTTATAAAGCAAAAATATAGAAGTATTACTGTTACCTTATAGAAAAAAATTGAAAACACTAGAAAGCAGGTTTTGGTTCTTCAGGGTTCTGCATTATTTCTAGGAGGAAAAGGACTGGAGGAGAGAGGGGGCAAGAAAACTTGACAATATTCACTTCCTAATAGCTCTGAAGAGATGGATTCCAGCAAAGAGAAAAAGGCAAAGACCTGTTTTGATGAACAAGAAGCTCCTGGACAAGCTCAAACATAATAAAGCCCACAGAGGGTGGATGCAAGGACAGGCAGCCTGGGTGGAATACACAGATTGTCCAAGCAGCCAGGGATCAGATTAGGAAAGACAAAGCCAAATTAAAGTTCAAAGTAAACATGGACAGGGACATCAAGGGACATCAAAAAGAAAATATTTTCAGTACACTGAAGATAAAAGTAAGACCAGGGAAGGTGTGGACCCTCTTAAGAAGGAAAGAGATTCAGTTAAGTGGGATGTAGAGAAGGCTGAGGTACCTTCAGTTCTGTCATATTTTATTATGATTTTTGTTCAGAATCAATAATCAATCTCTATCTCATTTTTTCAACCTCTGGGGCTGTGGTGATAAAATCACTCTTTTTTCACCTGTTCAAGAAAATGATTTTCCACTGAAAAAAGTGGATTATCTGAAACTGCAGCTTCTTAGGCAAGAAAATCTTGGTTGCAAAGAAAAACACTACTTTGTGACTCAAGACAGAACTCAACAGTAGAATAGTTAGAAAGATGATGTGTACAGTTAACATATTTCTTGTCCCTCTCATACCTACTTAACTGCTGAATAAAACTGAGAGATGTGGAAAATCTACAGTAACTCCAAGAAGTAGAGTGAAAAGTGAGAGAAGACCCAGATTCCTTGTACAGACCTTAAAGGCACTTGTATTAGAAAATAAGGCTGAAAGACAGAATCCTATGCTTTTTATTACTCGTTAAAATTAAGCCTTTAAGAGTTCTGAGAATTCTTTTCTGCTCATTACTATAAATCACATTTCATTAAACAAGGTTTATTTAGCTGATATTGTTTTAACTGCTGCAGGACAAATTAAATCAAGACCATGAACTGCTTACTGGATTTCATTTTGGATGGTTTGTTGGCTGGTGGGTTGGGGGTTTTTTTGATTTTGTTTTGATTTACAACACTATTAGGAAAATTGGAAAAGGAGGAATAAATTACTACTTTAAGACAATGAAGCACATTCAATTCTCAAATGATTATGCCTATATATTCTGTAAATCTGTAGCAGATCCACTGTCATGAACATTGGCTTAATATCCAATTAGTGCTTACCAGTACTAATGACTTTAGATGTCAGAGAAGTTATGTTTCTGAACTGCTGTGACAGTTAAACTGTGCTTTAACAAAGAACAAATGAACAAAAGAAGTTTTAATCTCCACAGATTGGAAGCTGTTACTTAACTATCCTATTTTAAACAGCAAATTTTCCGACTTAGTCAGTGATTTGTTTTATTGATTTGATTAGCTGTTTCTGCAATAATTCAGTCTGTTCACTGATAAGAAACAGAATAAAACAAAACAAACCAACACTGACACATAAACTGAACATAATTTCTGATGCAAATTCAATTTAACTTATTTTTCAGTTTAAAGATAACATTCCCACAAATGGTTAATTTGAACTATTTGGCATTACATCAACACGTAGGAAGTTTTCTGATAATAGACCTGGAAAGTGGAAGTTAAAGACAAAGCCCACAAAATCCACCTTATTTAGAGGGAGTTGTAAATAATTTTTCATAATAAAAAATATTAGAGTTGATAATTGACAAATACTTGGACTAAACTTCTGTGAAAAGATTATAGAGTTTTCAGCAATGTTATAAAAGAAATGTTAGAAGCAATATATTAATAGGTATGGTCAAAAAGGTCTATGTGTGTTTTGCTAATAAATTCCAAATATTCCATAATTTACTACAGAGAAATAGCTGTTCTTTGCCAGAAGATATTTTAAAAGTTCTTCCTGCCTAGAAACCTCTGATTCGGTTATTGCATCTTGTATGCTACTTGTATTTTTATTGCTTGAACATAAACTGGGAAGGTTCAGGCAAAGGCAAGAAGGATTGACAGGTTTGGAATGTGTGTTTCAAGATGAGCAAATCAGAAGGAGTCTTCAGTGCAGAAAAAATAAAACCAGGGGGAAAGTAGTGGAACAGAGCAATTTTGAAAGATCTATAATATCACGACTTTAATAATTAAAGCAGGTAAATAAGGATATATTTCTTATTGGGTGTGCCTGCATTCCCTTTGTTGATTTTTAAATAAGAGAGTATTTGAGTTTAAGAATGTATTCCCTTAAATTTTTATTTTCAGTCACAGCACATTTCCTACTCTGGGAAAATATGGTAGATGTTATCTCCATAATAAATAAATAAATAGTTAATTTTAAGATCTGGGCTAAGAAAAAAACAAGATAAAAGGAGGTGAAAATGGACTCTTGCATCATTTGATTTAACCTTGTATGGAACAAAATGTTTATATGGGAAGACCTAAGGAAATTAAGGGTTTACATGTTGTTGTTACTGACAGCAAGGATCCAATTGGGAGTTATTTGCAGAATCAAGTAGCATAAGGTAGTTTGAACTTAAGTGAAGCATTAAGTCCTAATTGAAGATGGCAGTGTAGATACTTTCCCAGGAACAGGTAATTGTTTAAGAGGATCCTAGAAATTGTGATACTAGAACAGAAACATCAGCAAGTGCAGAGAAAGGGGACAAATATCATTACCTCTCTTATTGATCTCTTTGTGGATGTACACTAATTTAGCTGACCCCTCAGCACAGCCTTTCCAAATTATTTCAGTCCCAATCAGACCACCTGTCATGTAGAGCCACAGATGATCCTTGGAAAAAAATGTCTGTGTCTGTCTTCTAGCACTGAAAGAACTAGTTCTGCATTTCAAACATCAAGTGACCAGCTGAGATATTAGAAGCAAATTTCATAACTTTGTGTTGAGTCCAAAAGAATGCCATGTCCAAAATAAAGTTAAAATCTATCAACATTCACACTGATGGCTCAATTTTTAAACTCCAGCACAAGTTAATATGGCAGAGGTTATTAATTATTTTGGAGGTTAATTATATGCTTTCCTTTTCTTGTTATATTAAAAATAGAAAAATATGTTGTAAGTGTTTTCTTCTCGTCATTTAATAGCCTGGTTTTCATTGGCTTTTTATATGTATTAATTATATATATATATATATATATATATATATATATACATACATACATATATATATATATACATACACACACACAATTTTTTATTTTACAGCTGCTATTTTTATGTTTTATTATGGTTCCACAAGAAGCTATTACTTAATTATTATATTTAGATACCTCATTTAGAGACACCTAATGTACTTTTCTAAATGCTTTGAAAATGTACTGGAGTTTTTTAATGAATTATTTCTTTAGATGGATTTTAATGCATTTTGTTGCTTCTGTGTCTCTGCTGCTGAGTGTTTAATGTCAAACCTCCTGTTGACTCCAACACTGTGCAATCTGCTCTTCTTTTGTTTTCAATGCCCTGTAATTGGAAATGTGCTGAATAGCAGGGGCATCATCCTCTATGGGAACTCTTGTGCAAAGTAGGAATCTGAAGATAGAAAAAGTTGATGTGAAAATTTTTAAGAGTGTGTATGCAGTAAATGATGTTATTGATTTTTTGAGCTATGTTGCACTTGTGCATATTTTAATTATAGCTGACTCAGATTTCAGATCTTCAAAAATTAGGTCCGGTTGTGGTGACTGGAAAAAAAAGAACCTAATGTTTTGTAATTGTAGGAAGTAACTCAAAATCGATTTTTCACGGGCTAATTAGACCACAGTAATAAACTTATAAGACCAAAATAAACTTCTGTGGCTTTCAGCTCATTTTTAACTAAACAAACAAACAATAATAACATCAAGCAATATATGTCCTTGTATCTGCAATTTTTAGTTTGATTGTCTTTATAAAATTTATGTTGAGGATCATTTCTTTATGGGAAAATTCTTCTGCACCAATTCAATCGACTCGGTGCTATAAACAGGAATGATATATTTCAGATATTTAAGACCAGTAAATGTACCCAAAGTTGTAATGGTAAAATTTCATGGCCAGAAATCTCTGAATTCACACTGTAGTAATGATTCTACCTATATAGAAATTATCTTCATCTTTAGTGGGTCAAAATATCCAACAATTTTAAGACAGCTTTAAGTAACAACAGTTGTGTCCACAATCTGCATATCAATAAAAGCTGTAGCTTGTTTTAGATAGTTCCTGTTTTCTCTTTGATTGTTTATATATCAAGACTATATATATTGTTTATATATCAAGACTTCTTCTGTTCAAACCCTTGTGACCTTATTTAATTATCCTTCTCCACTTTAATACTATTTGGAAAGCAGTTGTATCCTTTTTCCTTGGATATAAAGCAATATGTTCTTCATTAGTTTCTCTTTTTGCCTTATTTAGACTTAATTTTTCTTATCATTTTCTGAAAATCATCAAAAACTTGATATTGAACTATTTTTCCTTTAAGCAAGTTTCTCATAATTCTATTTTTCCCTATATTTTACTTTAGATTAGACTGTTCTATTTAAGCTTTTCCAAATTTCTTTTTCCGTTGTTCTTTTTAGAGGATAGAACTTTTAATCTTAAATCTAATTCCACCCACAGACTGGACCATCCTACAGAATTTTTTGATTATCCATAATGACTAAAATATTATTTTTCCCTAACATTTGCAGAAACAATTGTTTCAGACATATTTCAAAAGCTATATTTTAAATGGAAAATAAAAGAATGAATAATGTTTAATCACTTCAAATAAAAATCACAATATTATATAGCTAAAGGTCTTTGTTAATAAATTATGGATACACTAAAAATTCCTAAGGAAATCCAAATCATATGTACTTTCCATCTCAGGCTATGACAAAACAAGAATAGTATCAGCCTATTCTGTCAAGAAAACTACTAAAGAAACACTTATCCTATTTGGGTAGGTAATGATGGTGTTGGTTTTTTTCCTTCATCTGAAGCTGATCAAGAGTCAACTGTAGACATATACCCAGAAATCCATTAATTTTTCTCTGCCTACACACAAGATGAAATTAACCTAGGAGATACTGTTTTCTCTAAATGTGAAAGAGACTGAAATTGAGAACATAAATCCATTGTTCCAGTATTTAAATAAGGTATTAAAATGTAATGTTTAAAGGCTGACAAGCATTTACCAGCAGTAAACGTTTCACTCTCAACAGAGTTTTCCTTAAGAAGTTCTGCAGCTATAGAATTTTATCACGCTCTTCTATATTGCAATACATTGACTTAAAGAGTGAGAATATAACAAGACAGTGACTCAGGTGTTAAGTTGTGTCAAAATGTCAATAGAAAGACAAACAAAGCCAGAAGTTTGGTGTGTGAGAGGCTGGACAGGCCCTGGCCATGTGCGCTGGGAGCCCAGAACCCCCCGTGTGCTGGGCTCAGCCAAAGCCCCGTGGGCAGCAGGGCAGGGAGGGGAGTCTGCCCCTCTGCCCCCTCTGCTGAGACCCCACCTGCAGGGCTGCATCCAGCTCTGGGGATGCACAGCAAGGACAGGGACCTGCTGGAGCCAGGCCAGAGGAGGCACCAAGGGATCAGAGGGATGGAGCAGCTCTGCTGGGAGGAAAGGCTGGGAGAACTGGGATTGTTCAGCCTGGAACAGAGAAGGCTTTGGGGTGAGCTAATGGTGACCTTCCAGTACCTAAAGGGAACCCACAGGAAAGATGGAGAGAGACTATTTACAAGGGTCTGGAGTGACAGGACAAATTGAAAGAGAATAGAATTAGAAACTAATACTAAGGACATGGAAGATTCTTGCCTGTTAGGGATGTGAGGCACTGGCACAGGTTTCCCAGAGAAGCTGTGGCTGCCCCATCCCTGGAAGTGTTCAAGGCCAGGCTGGATGGAATTCTGAGCAGCCTGGTCTAATGGAAAGTGTCCCTGCCTGTGGCAGAGAGGTTGCAGCAAGATGGTCTTTGAAGTCCCTTCAAACCCAGGCCATTCTGCAATTTTAAGAATCTACGGAAACTTTTATCTCTGTGTGTCCACACATGTACAGGAATACTTATGTGTAATCAGGAATTAAAAACCAAAAATATGGCTATTACAATGGAATTATTTTATGCAGCTTTCAGTTAGAGTCCTTTGACATTTGTGTTTTGAGGCTTGAATTTCATACCCATATCTTGTGGGATGTCCTTAGTATTTCTAAGTATTTTCATGCTGATGTTGTGTTGCAATCACCCCTTGCTGGTGTGGCAGAAAGCTTAAGTGCACAGAGTCATAAACCCACTTTGCTCATAAAGAATGAGAGCATAAGTAAAAGGCTACAGTCAGATTAAATATGTTTAACAGTACCTGGAATCTGAATATTTCTCAACATGATAACCTTTTGTAGTTTTCTTATTTTTCTGGCTCTTGAGGAGTAAATGGCTAGTCAGATAAACTGTCATATTTACAATATTCTCACATCCACTGCCTTCCTTCAGGGCCTGGAACCTTCCCTTTTTTGCCCTATTGTAGTAAGCTTTGTAACATCACTGAACACCATACACTCCAATTCTGCTGATTCCTCAAGGTGTCTGAGATAATGCTCACAGGTAATTTAGCTAATATTTGCACACAAATACATCTACTCTTTCAAAACTATTGTTCATGTGTGAAAAATACAGGAGCACAGGACATGAGACCCAGGACCCAATTTCTTTTTATGTCATTGACAAAAAGATCCTTTGAGTGAGCTGTCCTGCCCTACCCTCTCCATCAGAAGAGCCATCTGCTGAATGCCATTTTTCAGGTTGTTTGGTTGTTTTCAATTCCCTTAGTTTAAGGAACAATGTGCAATACTTATTATAACACAATTTAAAACCCATAATATGTCATATATTTAAAAGAATTATGTTTTCCATTAAAATTTCACACTGCTTTTTAAATATAACTACTCAGTAATAATACTCATTTTTCTATAAAACTCTTAAAAGAGAAAAATGCTCTGGAACCAAAGTTAGTAGTTGTCCAATTAAATCTGCAGGAGAAAAACCAACACAATGCATTGAGCTATTTAAATCCAAAGGTCTCATTGAAGCAGTAGCTACTTAATCCTCATAAACAGTTTGAGTCTAGTGATGTACCTCTGTGCTTCTTCAGACATATAAAATGTTATCTTAAATCTGCCACTGACTTATTTAAGGTATATTAACAATTTTAATACTCGAGAAAGAAATATGAAATGGCAAATTTAGTGTATCATGACTTTTGGGAAAAAAAAAAAATCTCTAAAAGACTATCAAAACGCTTTTTGAATTACAGAAAAAATACCGTACCTTTCTTTAAAATGAGTTACAGATTGTTGGCCTTCCTAAAAATCGAATATATGGTTTCTTTTAAATGCATCATTAAAATGTTTCCTGTTGCTTACAAGTAAGCGTTCTGGAAGAAAAACACATACCTGCATCGAGTATTAAATAAAAAACTGGTCTTACAGGAGGGGCAATTATCAAGGCTTGAACTTCTTGAAGCAGTGAGACATGGAAGAAATATCTTGAATCTGAAAGAACACCTGTTGAACTACTGATCTATTAAAAGTTCCCTGAAAAGCATCAGCAGGAGAAATAATGTATTTCAAATTTGGCTGAATCAAAGTGATTAAAGTATATATTTTGTTGAGAAAATCATAATAATGGGAAGAAATCATTTGCATTTCAAAAGAAAAATCAGCTATTAAGAAAGCCAATATATTTTCCAGAATGATTTTCTACTTTAGTGTAGGACAAGATTTACTTACAAATTTGAAAAACTTGGTATAATAAAAAATAAAATTAAAAGCACAAAGCTCTTAATGAGACAAAGGTTATGTGTTTGGTTGTATCTTTTTCCTCTTAGAAACGAAAACAGAGCAAGAGACGAGGATGAAAACATGCAGTTTTTCTTAGGTACTGTTACAGTAACGTTTTCTACAGAAATGAAGGAAGGGGCCATGGTGTTATCATTATTGTTAATATTCAGATACATTTAATATGTTTACCAGACCACCTGTAAAAACATTTTTTCATTTTCAACTCTTAAAGTTTCAATAAAAATTCTATTATTATGCCTTTTTTAAAGATAAGCACTGAGAATAATTCAAATTCACACATTTTGTCCCTGGCAGATATCAAAATAATGTTCCATCTTTTTTTCTTACATAATTCTTAATGTTCATCCTCTTCACCTTCAAATCTTAAGTATAGAATATGTATTTTAATGAAAAAACACATTAGGTATTTTGATTTAATTCTAAGGTAACCCTAAGGGGTTCTGAAGATAGGGAACTCAGTTATGTTAAATGCCAAGAGATAACACATATTTAAGAACATTCACTGTTTCACTTTGTCTGCAATCTTTAAATTAGAAGAATCTTAAACAATAGAATGTTCTATACATTCACTGAGTTTTAATCTTAAAAGCAAATAGAGCTTTTGTTGTCCTGCCTTACTCATGAGGTAGTCAGGGTGATCATATAGCAGAAAAAATGTACTTCAACATGTTTACCCAAAGGTGAATTTTTCAGTGAGCCTTAACTGAAAATGGCCCGGCCTTTCCCTCTTATAAATGATATTTTCAAGTAGAGGGCTTACAGGAAACTCCCTTTGTAAAGCTCTTGGTCCTTCCCCTGATGGAAAATCAGGCCTTTGAAAGGGACAAGGCTTCAAAAGCTCAAAGGAGATTGGATCTTCCTGGACCAATGTTGTAAAAAAGGTGGAATTTATATGGTAGGAGGAGGTCACTAAAGAATTCAACTTACCAATATGGGCTGGCATCTCATTTCTTTCCAGTTTTAATATCATATTCTTTTAACCTTCACATTCCTTATGTAACTCTACTGCTAAATCTTCCTCATTATCCAGTCACACGTGGTTTTGCCTGAAAAGCACCACTTGCTGCAACTCCTTTGCCAAGCTCATCATTCATTCTAGAAATCTATCAGAACAAGCCAAAAAAAAAATTTCATATGATATCATTTGGTGAATAATCAGTTATATTTTTTAACAAAAAAATAACTATTGCCCATTCTATCGAACAGATAAAACATAGAGGAGATCAGAAAAAAATGAAAAGCAATCTGCAGACTATTCATAGTAAATCATAGGGTGGAATACAGAAAGGCAAAAGTTTTTAGGTAATTTTGGATAATGAGAACAATTATTTCAGGTGTTATGTTATGTTTCCCACTTTAACATTTCATTAATTCATAGAAAATATTTTATACATGTATAATTGCACAGATATTGAGTAACTTCTGTTATTCTTATTTGATCACTGAATTTCGTATTCTTTTCTTCTTCTTCTCCTCACCCTTCAATTACCCATCTGACTGGTGCCACAGTCTGTCTATGATAAAATAGTTTTGAGGTGGTAGTTTACAATTCATTTCTGATGATCATTAAGGAACAAAAGTGCTTTTCAAATCAGCAAACCCTTGAGACATACTTACAGCACCCTAACACAAATGAAGCTCTCATGTTATAAAGTTACAAATGATCTTTAAAATCATAGATAATAGTATATCTAACTTATGCTGGTCTAGATATTTCTCTAATCATTTATATCCTTAAAGTCACTGAGGTCTTCCTGAGTTTTAAAGAAAACTATGCTATCCATAATGAATGAGAGGGAAATAATGATAACATTTACAGGAATTTGCCATCACTCACAAGAGTTATCATTAACATGAGTAAGAAGAAAAATAAGATATTCTTCCATCCAAGTAATTTAAGATTCTTTCTTTGATTTTGTGTAATATTCAAGTAAGGGTTTTGCTACTTAAAACCACATAAATTGTCTGGCTGATGTTCTCTGATGTCCAAGAAAGGTAGACTATGAATGGATATCTTTATACCAAACCCAGAAATGTTAATAGAATCATACAATAGTAGAATATGCTGAATTGCAAGGGTCCCACCAAGATCATTGAATACAACTCCTGGCACTTCACAGGACACCCCAACCCCACCACATGCCTGAGAGCATTGTCCAAAAGCTTCTTGAGCTTTGTCAGGCTTGATGATATGACAATGTCCCTGGGGAGCAGGGTCCAGTGCACAACCACCGTCTGGGGGAAGAACCTTTCCCTAATATCCAACCTAAACCTTGCTTGGCTCAGCTTCAGGCCATTCCCTCAAGCTCTGTCACTGATCACAAGTGAAGAGATCAGTGCCTGTCCTTCCATTTCTCCTCATGAAGATGCTGAAGAACACCATGAGGTCTCTCTTCAATCTCCTCCTGGCTGAAGAATAGTTGCAAGTAGCTTTCCCTGCTCTTTTAAACAAAACTCCAGTGGTAACATCCATGGAAATTAAGGCAGAGGTATGACATTCAAATTTGCCCTACAGTTATAATTTTGATGCAGCTGAATATATCAGAGTCATCTGTGCCTATGTTCATGCCCATAGCAAGTAAGTAATCAATTTCCTGGGAGATCAAGGCAGTCTCCATCGAGTGTCTCACGGATGAGACAACAGGCTGATTTCAAACCACACATCATTGTCAGGTAAGGTGAATCTGTGGCCCAACAAGGTCTGGCAGGAGTTGTCCAGGTGACAATTTTGGACAGTCCAGGACATTCCTCCATTGGACTGCTGCTGTGCCTGGACCAACCAGTAGTCACTACTGTACCTTCTGATTGATTAATTGATGCTGGATTGATACTTTGGGCAAAGAGTCTGGCTATGCAAGGGGCTTGTTGAAGTAAATACTGCTGTGGGGAAGAAACTGATCAAATTGAACATAGGTTATTTTAAAAGTCTTATCAAACTATTCTCACAGATGCAGAAATGGTCATGAAAGATAGATTTTTCCATGTAGTTAAGATGGGTAAAACGATTAAGGTAATAGCAATGGTCATACAGATGTTAGAGGGATTATGTGCAGCCACACTGAGTCTGGAGTATAAAAATATGGCAGAACAGTTTGGGTAATCTCACATCATGTGAGTATTTTTGTCTGCTTGCAAAGATATTTGAGACTTATGTCAGCATCTGGACAGCTGACACCTAGCAGCTGACAATGCTGCTAGAGAGATTCAATTCCCAATGTATTCCACTTTGTAAAAGATTACACAATTTTTTTTTTAATGTTTTAAATACAAATTAACAAGCACACCTTTCATAAAAACCAACATGAAGGCAATAAGTCTCATTCCTGCGAAACCTTGGTGGCTGTTCAGAATCGTGCTCAGAGCCAGCAGTTCATGCTGGTGATATATTAATATTATACAAGTTGTTTCATCTTGTTAAACGGCAGAGAACACTACATAGAACAGAGAGATTTAATTCAAGTCACCTTGGAGACAGCGTATTTTCCTATCTTCTCTCACAACAATTTTTCTGGGATGTGTTTGCTTAGTCCTTAAATCTTAAGACTGAGCTACAGAAGATTCAAAAGAGAAATGGATTTTCTCCTGCTTGTGAGAGGTGAATCAAAATTTTGTCTTTTTGGAAGGTTGCATTTAAAGTTTCCTCTTCTAATTTTTTTCTTGATTTTGTTTGGTTTTGGCTTGTTGCTTTTTCTTTCTATGGGATCACTTACATGTCTAATTGGTTAATTCATTCATTTATAAGGTTTTGACAACATTTTGTGCCCAGATGTTATAGGAACATGTTATGTTTTTTAAATAGCTTCATGGTTGATCCCCTAGCTAGCAATTTCGTCAAAGAATAAAAAGGCAGTGGCATAGAAACTGAGCTGAGAAACAGTGGATGGAGATGTTCCCATGTATAGATATCTCATTTTATGAAATACTTCATTTAAAACAGCAGCTTATATATATTTTTCACATTTTTTATTGAAAGGGTAATACTGGAATAAAAGTCAAATACACTGAGTAGAAATTATATTTGAATTAGTAATAATATTCAGAGTTAAGTTTCATTCCTAGAACAAACCTGAGTCTCAGGGATAAAAAATAATGATAAAAAGGAAGTGAAAGATGAAAACCCCAAAAAAGAGGATGAAAAATTTTGGAGAATCCTGATACTCTAATTCATCATTCAATATGGAAATTTTTAGGAATATTAGCAAGTTTGGTATCTTAGGTGACACAACAGATATAAAGCATTTAATTCAGTAATGTAATTCCTTACTAGGACGTACACTTTATGAAAACATTATATGCACTTTGACTAGGCAGGATTATTAAAAAAATGAAATTCCTTTGGGATAGCAGATTTTGGTAGCCCTCCAGAAAGCATGAGACAGAGATATCAGTGTTGCTATTCTGGGTTCTGTTTAGTGTTGGTTTAGGACACTGCTTCTTTTCCTTATGGAGTAATTTGTGAAAATTCTTATATTTTAAATTAAAACCTAGATCAGGGGAAATAAGCATCCCTGATTCAGTTAGACTTCAGTGAGAAATTAGAGAAGATAATCTTCTCAAGCAGAAACTGTCAGTATTGGGAGCCAAAAAAGCCAAATATATGTAAGAAAGGTAACATTCTCAACTGTAAAAATGAAAATTTATACTTGTCTCTATTTGTATGACATACCCCCTTGCTGCAGCTAAAAAGGATAATACAGGTGCTGGCATTTGTAAAATCTTTTTTCATGAAAACTGAATCTTATAGAAAACCAGGATTAGGGTTGTTTTTTTTTTTCCCTTTTCCATTGAAAACTGATATGTTTACAGTCCTCTGGGTGTGTGGTTCAATATTCTATTATTTCTTTTGTAAACCACGGTTCTGCTGAGAACTTTGTATTGCTAACACGTTCAAAATATTTTTGATTTCAACAGCACTCTACTAAAAATCATTGCTGGAATCTCTTGATAGAGAGAAGAAAAGTGAACAAATATCACTGGTTGAGGCTGGAAGACATTTAACAGTTTTCAGCACTTCAGTTCCCCAAACAATGAATGAAAACAGTGTTCAATACTTGATATCCAAAACACAGTTAGTTGTGTCAGCATTTCTGATAAGAACATGGCTCTGTAGCAGAAGATGGGTTTTTTGGGTTTTTTTGTTTGTTTTGTTTTTTTGGTTTTGGGGGGGGGGGTGTTTTGTTTTGGGGTTTTTTTTTGTTTGTTTGTTGGG
>VXBR01003333.1:217378-227482 GCA_013400215.1 Cisticola juncidis | reverse complement strand
TTTTTTTTTTTTTTTTTTTTTGCTTCTTTGTGGTTTATAGTAAAAAGGAATATCAGTAAAACCTGAGCAGTGACAGAATTATGTCAAAATAAACCCCATAACTGAGTGGAATTCAACAAGATTGTTAAATGCATTTCCAGATCAGAGGCCACTGGAAAACATCAGTAGTGATCAAGGAAATTCTAAACATGGAAATCAATCACAATGTTTCTAGTGAAAACAGCACCAAAGACACAGAGTTACAGTGCCTTGTTCTGAACCTCTGCTTATCCACAACTACAGCGCAGGGAACCACTGATTTTGGAAACAGAAATCCAGATTATTTTATGGTTTATGCTTTTGACCCACATCTCTGATGACAGAGCATCTCAAATCCAAACTTTTCTGGATTCCCCAAGAAGAATTCTATTGCTTGAACCATGCAGAGACAATATTACTTAAAGCAATTTATAGTTCTCAGTCAACCTATCCAAGAGACATTTTCCAGATTCTTATGATAAAAAACTTGGATTAATTCTGCTTATTTTCATTTTGCATTATAGTGACTATTTTTGATTAGAAAAATTGCACATGCAGTATAAAGGACCAGACAATTTCTGATTCTCTATTGAAATTTTGAACTGGCTCTACCTTTACTTACTTTTACAAGCCTGGGAGATGAGAGTTTTCTCTCACAATATTTCCCTTATCTTTGCTGAATAGTTGCAAGAATTCTCTATAACTGTAACACCATCACCAAACACTTCTGAAACATAAGAGGGATGAACTGTGTTGTCACTACAGTTATAAATTATGGCAAGTCTAAAAGAAAACTGTATTTCACATACTGAAAATGAGACTTCAAGGTAGAGAATCTCTCTTCTCTGCTTTTGTGTGTCTAGTTATTTTAGTTTTCCTTACACTCAGCTTGCTCCAAGCTCACTGAAGAGTTTAGGAGTTTTGCTTGTGTGAATACCTAAACAAAAGACTCCTGTGGTGTGTTGTATGAGATTTTTGCACTGCTTGGAAAACTGTTCTAAAGACTTATGAAAATATAAATCAATAATTCAAAACCACCTAGAATTTTACTCCCTAAAATCTAAAATGAATGAAAAAGAAGTCTGATATTTACTACTTCAGGTTCATTAGGTTAATCCATGTGGAACTTCTTTAAACTCACACTATTTGCCCCTGTGGAGCTTATACAGTTTTATAAATCAATTCTGAGGTATGCTCTGACCAACCAAACAGAAAGAGAATTTTCGAACCCCTTGCAATCTATTCCACAAATGAGTATCTACGGGATCTTAAATCTCTTGGTTATAAGTCTTCTGAGAATACACACAATGACAAAGAGTTTGTAATTTTTATGAAATGTTTACTGAAAAACAGTGCAGGTTTATTTGTGAGTCTTTGTCTCCCACAAGTACGTGTGAGAGATGTGTGGCTAAAAACGCATTTAGCCATACGGCAAACCATGTACCCGGCTGCTCAGCTCCATCCAGCTATGCCAACAGTTTCCAGGAGAACACTTGGGTTAAAAGAACAGAATCAGGTGGCAGTGCAGAGCTCATGCTTTACAGAGCTCTGTTTTCTAGCAATTTCTCAGTGGAATATAACACTTAGGATGGTACTTTCTTTCTTCTGGCTTACTGGATCCTTCCTCGTCTGAGTTCACGATTTAACATAAAACTCAGAAGAAAAAGAACAGAAGTAAAAGATAATCTGCACTGTGTCCTACTGCAATTTGTTGCAGCTGTTCTTCTACATTTGCATAATATCTTTTTTTATCATGGAAATTTTCATAAATACCTATTTCTTGTTCACTGTAGAAAATTACAAATGTGCAGAAGTACAACGTGCATTTGGAATAACTGAATCTGACCCCTGTTAACTTCTTACAGAAAAAGAATTTAATTTTGACTACTAGGGTAATCTATTTTTCCCATAATTTAAATTATAGCTATTTTATCTCATGCTCCACAAAGAAAAAATACATTGTCAGTTAGAGTTATATTTTTATTTGTAATTTCAAACATTAATACTTATAGAAATTTATATTTCTAAGAGATAGCTCCAAATCAGAATCTTGTAGATATCAAATTAATGTTGAGGAAACACCATTTTCACTATTAAGCTGCTGCCATTATTCTGGGATGACCCAATTTTTGTTCAGACAATTTGAAGTACAACATCAATATGGAAAACTGTCTTTACATGCATCTTAGGAGATCCATTTCTGAAACCAGAAAACCTGTTTTTCACAATAAGATGGGCTTTGCCTCAGATCAGTAATATTTAAATATGAAAAGCAAGGGTAGTTAACATAATGCATCACATTTATTTTCAATATTAGATTATAAAAAAAATTATGGATAACAGTCAGTTGTATTTCATAATCTTTCTACTAAAATGGCTTAAAAGTAATTTACATTTTAACATATGATCTGATTGTTTTTGTTGAATGATGTAAAAAATATTTAATTTTCTATTTTTTTATTTGAAACCTTAGAAATTCTAGTACTTTTATTTCAGTAACATAAGGTAAATAGCACAGAAACCTATTATTTCTGTGACCCAACAACTGTTCAGTTTTGACTGTAAATCTTCACTGTTTGTTACAAGGCTTCTCTCATCCAGACTAAAAATACTTTAACATTCTTAGTTTATTTTATGTCAAAGTTTTTAAGTTTGTAATCAAGTCAGTAGTCACTATTATGTCTCTTGAGTATATTGAATATATTTAACACAAATATATTTAAATCATAGAATCATAAAATGGCCTGGATTGAAAGGGACCATAAAGATCCTCTCCTTCCAACTCCCCTGCATGGGCAGGAACACTTTCCACTGGACCAGGTAGCTCAGAGCCCCTCCAACTTGGCTTTAAACACTTCCAGCGATGGGGACATCATATCTGTTGCTCTGAACAATTTTTGCAAGGCAATTATGTGCAATTTTTGTATTATCTCCCATTATTAGAACTTTCTGCTTTTTTTAAGACTAGAATCAGTTCTAGTCTTATCACCTTTGCATAGAGGTAATCTGATTTTCTTAGCTTGTTTATTCTGAAAAAAAAAAAAATAAAATAAAAAAAAAAAAAAAAGTCTTAAATGATCAAAGAATGAATATGGGCTAAAATGAAGTGACTATACAATTAGGAAAAGCACTATATTTTAAATTGCAATTATTCAGGGATAACATAATGTAATTTGATTAGGTAAACTGAGCCTGTGAGAAATAAAGTAGAAAGATTCAGTTCATAGAATGAATGTTTTACCAGTTTTCTGAGTAAAGGAATATTTCTGATTGGAACCTTTAATGTGTGGCAGTCACACAATAATTTTTGGGCCTGCATTTCTTCAGAAAAGGAACTGTCATATTCTGGCCTAATTAAAAGTGTTTGTATATCTGTGAGAAAACTAGAAACCACACACAAGAGCATGTCCTCTTTAATGACAGTTTATTAAAATTATGGTTTTTACTATGAATATCAGAATCAAATTATTCTGAATCTCATACATGCATGATTCTGAAGTGGGTATCTGAAATTTTCCAACATTATTTTAATCTCACTCTTAATAAAGTTGTTCCCTGATAAAGGACCACAGGTTTTAAAATGAATATGGAACTTATTAAAAATGTGTCATAAATGCTCAAGGAGGAGGGCACAGCACATGAGTTGATGTTTTCAGGCATACACAATATAATTTAGTCAAGATGTTTGTATAGAATTCCCAGAAGCTCTAGAACTTTGCAGGTGATGTTCTCTGATACCTCTATGTTACACCTCCTATATGTGATTACAGATTGAATGTTCTAAGTTTTGCTAGTGATCCAGGAAATATGCAGAATGTCCATTTACAGGACTGAATTCATGTTCAAAACTTTTTAAACAGACTACACCATCTTACAGGAATAACAGTGTAAAGGGTTTTTTTCCCCTCAGTATTTTTCACACATATTATATGTGAATGCAAAATCATTAATGTGGTATTGAACATGGCCATGAAAGCAGATTCAGAAGTCCATTAAACAGAGCTTGGTTTCTCCATGCTCTTATACCAAAATAAACATGGTATTTCGTTAATTTTCCTCATAATATTTTTAAGCTTATTTTTTGCATCCACTACATAGAAAAGTAGAATCATCAAGGTTGGAAAAGACCTCCAGGATCATCCAGTCCAACCTTTGATTGAACTCCACCTTGTCAACCAGACCAGAGCACTGAGTGCCACTTCCATGTTGTTTATTTAATATATCCAGGGTGGTGACTCCACCACCTCCCTGGGCAGCCCCTTCCAACGTTGGACAATGCTTTCCATTCCTCCTGATGTGCAGTCTGGCACAGCTTGAGGCTATGTTCTCTTGTTCTGTAAAAAACATAATCCATCACATCTTAGCTTTAGATTTTCATTCCTGGATTATCATTAGAGAGTTTGGAGAGGAATAAAAATAGCAGGCCTGAATTTATATAGAAGATAAAAATACGAAATGTACAGTTAAAAACCCCTCATTCTTTGGAACTAAAAAATACTCAGCAACTAAACAATGCAAATTAAACTGAAGGAAATGTGACTTACTCATGCAGTGTTTTATTTGTCAAGTGCATGATCACATACTCCTTTACTTCAAAATCATTTCTTATCAAATTTAGTGCAGTGTTCAGGGAGCACTTTAGTAAAACTGTATGGTAGTACACAGAGACAGGGACATATGGCATCTGGAAATAGGGCAGACAAGATGCCAGATTATATAGGTGTTAGTTCTTTATATATACATGCAGGGATGTGTATGGATATATAGGTACACATACCTTTCTTCAAGGAACCACTGAGTTTTTTGAGTATCATGTAGGCCTCAGCATAGTCTATTTTCAAGACAGATAAATCTGAGACAGAAGAAGCACAGAGAACATTTAAGGGAATGCAAAAAGTCTGTTTATGGAAAATGATTGAAAATTGCTGATTTGCTTAGACCAGCACGCTGCAATCTTGCAAAAGATATGTTTTTTTCTCTATAAATATATAGGAGAAGAGTTGAATATAGAACAAAGGAAAATTGCTCGGGGATTGACAGGTGTTTTAGGTACAAAAGCAAATCAGTGTTAAATTGTGCTCAATAAAGGATTCAAAATTGTTGCCCTTTATGATTTTATCTTGTATGGACAGTGCTTGATAAATTAAGTATTCTGTCCAACTTTATGGATTTCAGGCTTTTATTCAAGATCACAAAGTATAGGAACAAAATTTTCAAAGTTTTTTCCCTCTATTGCTATAATTCATAGCTACTGTCTTATCTTCTAAGCAATAATTTGGCCAGTTCTTTCTCATTTTGAGCCATATCCCCTTTGCTTTTGATTTTTGTCTCTTCTCCACTCTGCGTTTATCACATACTTATTTTAAGTTCTGGTCCTTCTAATCCATCCATTATTTCTTCCTATTGATTCCCCAATATCCCTCTCTTCCCTCCCACCCATTTCCTCTCTTCTGTTTCCTTTTTATTACCTGGCTTGTGCTATTATTCTCTTCACATTCCCACTGTTCAGCTTTCAGCTTTCTGTATTGACAATTTTCTGTTTAGTCCTTCTGTTCCCTAATTCCCCTACAACTGGTCACCAGACAGGGGTGAAGGATCATGGCTGAGAACACAAAGATAACGCCCTTCTGCTCTTCCCTTTGTTGAGCATCATAACCAGTGTGAAGAACAAAGTTCACTCACCCTTTTCATCTCTGAAGAGCCTTCTCCTGAAGAATTCTCTAGATGATTTTGCTGCAAAACCTCAAAAGATGATGAACTCATGAAGGTGTCTTTGTTTCTTTCTGAATTTCTTTTTTAATTTTTTTTTTTTTTGGTGCTTAGACTTAGGGTAGCACTAATGCAAAGTTTCACTGGTATGAACAAAATTATATCCTTGATATAAAATTACACTTTTGAGAGACCACACACCCAGACTGGAAAACACATCCAAGCAATCTCTTAAATGTGTTGGTGTTCTTCACATAAAACACAATGTCACCAAGGAGCAGAAAGTTTCAGGCAATCTGAAGCACAAACACTGTTATTTACAAATTTAGAAACCCAGAGAAGAAATTATAACAGTGATATCACATGTAGCCTGATTAATGTGATGAATAAATATTAGATGCTTCTTAAAACTATGAAGCTACATGAAATATCAGCAGTGTTCATAAGGGTTTTGGTTTTGGTTTTATTTTCTAGTGGATGTCACTAAAAATGTCTCAGTCTAAATATTTAAGAGTTTAGCCTGAGAGTTCCCTTTCAGAACCTGTAGGAGGGAAAAATGTGTTGAAGTGTATATCTCAAGCATTACCAAAAGTCAATGTCTGGAATGAACAGAGTGTATGTGAACATTAAATATATGTATTGTGTGATTCTAAAGTGTGAGTCATGTTATTATATAATGGTACTTGAATTAATCAGTTTCTATAACCAAGGAAAATCTTAATTTACACAGGATTTTAATGGATGAAAATAAGTTAAATCAGTAATCAATATATTTTTGAAGCAATGCTAAGTTAAATTATGTATAAATTTACTCCAATAATTGGGCAAAGTCACACATATACTGTTACAGTATAAGCTGTGAGAAAGTAACAGTGGTTCTTTAAGTAAAAGATACTTAAACCTTCTAACAGACTCAAACTCCTGCCTTAAAATGAAAATTCTAGTCTTGACCTCATCAGAAAGACACAGAACACATAGATTATGTGGAAACTTATAGGAAGCTAGAGTAATTAGATTGATTTGCATACCTAAATTAACATAATTGTTTTTAAATACCAATGGTTTAAAACCCCAAGTGAGTTTTGGACTGTAATTGTAATGAGTGTGCTTTACAGGAAAAGGCAACAGTTCAACTTCCCCAGTGATCCGTCTTACTAAGGATATAATTTTAATTTTGTTGCACTTAATTACTGTTTAAGAGATATGCTACACAACTGTCATTGTACATCCCTAGTTCTCGGAGGACTAAAGAGATTTTACTTAATTGGAAAGACTTTCTAAATTTTTGCTTACATTAATCTAACTTCCTGAAATGCAACAGTTTATGTTTTTAAGGAGTTAACAGTGCATTCGAAAGCCTCCTTCAAATGGCTGGGAGATTTTGTCAAGTGGTGTTTGGAATCTGGATGATTTGATTGTTTGCAGTTACCTCACCTTACTTCAGATCTGTGGAACTGACCAAGCTTCCCTCAGCTTCCTAGGCAGGGAGAGGGCTGGAGATTTCAAATCATTCGGCAGAAAATAAATATTTTGTAGTTATGTATCAAAATTCCTTTGCAGAGAATCTCAGAGGTCAGTTCTGTACTTGTTGGTATAGGCTTTAGTAGTACAGAAAACGTCTCCAGTTCTTAGTTATTTATATTATATTATTTTAAAATTGTTAGAGAAAGATTAAATATTGCTGGAACCTTTTTTTAAGTCAAAGTCCTCTGTTTTGAAAAGTGGCTTGATTTCTTAGTTATGATTAAGAATACTCTATAATCTTAGTGAGAATAGGAATTATATGAAAACTGCACTTAGTAAAGAAAGAGCCTATTCCTGGTTTTCTTAACTACATTTTCAAGGTCCTGTGAAAAATGTATTTAATGAGTAAGTTGCTATTTGATTTCCCTGACCATAGTGGTAGCTTTGAAACAAAGAAGGAAAAAAGAAATTCACTACACCTAAATGATAAACCCATAAAAGAATGATTTAATATAAATCTTAAACAAATTCTCTTACACTTAAATTTCTGTAACATGATAGAATAGCAGATAAATTAAAAGACTGTAATATACATTCTTCAGTTCTAAACCCTACTTTATGTCAAGAAAGCATCTTTGAATTTAGTAATCTGCATGTTTGAAACACTGACTTAGTCTGAAAGAAGTTACAATTGAGCAGAACAATGAAGTACTAATTATGGCTTTTTCTTTTTTTTTTCCTCTTTTGTCTTTTGTTCAATCATCTATGCTCTTCCTATGGAGTGCAGTAGATTGTATCGAATTTTATCCTGCTAGTGACAACAGACTAATCATTTTAATTCCTCTCTATGGTTAATAGCCTCTTGATTCATACACATCTGCTATATTTTTGCTTTAGTTCTTCTTTCTCCAGAAGACTTTTCTTGTTCTATAGCTGGAAAGATTTCTCTATCCATTTTGTTCTGAGTTTCAATTTCATCTCATGTCTGTCTTAGAGTAAGTGTTGTAGATAATGGCTGAGAAAAACTTTATGGACTCTTTTAATGTATCTTTTTTTCCCATCTATTCTTTGCCATGTTCCAATCTTTTTCGATTTTAAAAATATTTTTGTAGATTTTTGATCAACACCCAACTCTAGCAGTCAGTGCAAACCAAAGGATTTTCATTGCTGATACTGATGTTTATCACTTTTGTAACAAAAGAAACTGAGAATGATTCAGACCAATATTATATTCTGAGTATGTATGAAATGTTAAAGAAATCAGGAAATGCACAACCAGCTAATGCTTTCACATTCTAATATCTTAATGGAAGAACAATTGCAAAGTTCAATGAAAAAAAAAAAAAGTTTTGGGCTCACTTGAACAGATAAGGATAATTTTCTATAGCAATGAACCAATGTAGTAGAGCAAACTGTGACATCTAGGAAAAATGTTTTATTGCATACTGCCAAATGGAAGCCCTCAGAGTTAATTTCACAAACCTTTTTCTTTTAAATTCCTGACTATAATCTGATAAATTACAGAACTTGGTCTCTGCAAAACGTATGTTTGAAAAGAATAATCTTTTCACTGTATTTTGAAAAAGTGTATATGATGCTAGGATTTTTTTCTTCAAGCATTGAAAGATTTATCTTTACTAATTTTATTAAAAGGAAAATGAAACTTGGTCTCATGGTGCCAATATATTTTTCTAATTTTGGCAGGTGAAAATGAGTAACACAGATTTTTGCTGGGGAGAAAAATAGTCAGATAGGTGATTGAAATATACTGGTGAGATTGTTTAATATTTGCATCAAAAATAAGGCAAAACACAGCAAATACTTTAAAGACCTCTTTAGATTATCATAGTCATTCATGTTCTCCTAAATCTTTAACTTGAAAGAATGGATGTGATTGTTCTGTTGTGAACAATCACATCCATTACAACATGAAATGTACCATCACTACAACATAAAAAGATGCT
This sequence comes from Cisticola juncidis, assembly GCA_013400215.1. Taxonomy (NCBI): domain Eukaryota; kingdom Metazoa; phylum Chordata; class Aves; order Passeriformes; family Cisticolidae; genus Cisticola; species Cisticola juncidis. The sequence goes on along the minus strand of VXBR01003333.1, from coordinate 218,327 downwards.
GCATTGATGCTTTTGGTGTGAATCCTTTTTTCTTCTAACATTTCACTTGACTTGAAAAAGGAATTCCAAAGTCTAAGGGTAAAAGCAGATACTCCTCATTGGCACTAAGAAAAATGACTGTCCCCACCAGCAGGCAGTAGGAGAGGGCCTGCCAGGCAGAGAAGTCTCAAGGTTACTTTCTCTCCAGAGTCTTAATTTACAAGGCAGACATGCACAGCTTCTCCAGACCACCAGGTAGGAAAAACAGCTTGATGTTTTAATGAAAGTGCAACAGTGGGTCTCTAACTGTCAAAGTCACTGTCAGCAAGATAAATGCTGGCAGAAATATTGCTAATGTAATGAAAGTGCAAAATCCATCAATATACGGTCCACACTCGCATTACCTATGACAGTTTTCCCACTGGAACTCCAAAGTGATATAAATTTTAACATAGTGCTCATAAGCCAGAAAGTATTCAGTGATGGAAATCATATTCAGTCACTCGAAATCAGAGCTCTATAATACAAGTGGCCAATTCTCAGGTTTTTGTGCGATATATTCCCACCTTTTGCTTATAAATCTGAAGAAGCAGTGAGTAAGGGAAAAGAATTCCAAGAAAGTTGGAAAATTTTGTCTACTTTTGGGCCAGATGCTGAAGAAGTTTTAGTGGAGCATCACTGGTTTGCAACATCAAAGTAGCAGAGCCACTGAGAGGGAATTTGTATATATTACCTTATTTTCTTATCTATTACAAAAAATTATTATGGGGATGTGGGGGAAGTAGATTTTGGGGGTTTTCCCCTTATCTTGTTTTTCAGCATATATATTTGATACATATATTATACTTCCTCCTTCTCAATTAGAATAGTCTCAAGACAAATTAGTTATCTAAAAAAAACCCCACTTTTTTTCTACCTGCTTTGAAAAAAATGACCATTTACATATATATATATATATAAATATATGTAT
>VXBR01003333.1:203438-217353 GCA_013400215.1 Cisticola juncidis | reverse complement strand
TTTATTTTTTTTGTTGACAGAAAAATTACTAAATTTTAATAACATAATAATAACATTGGTAAAACATAAAACCTAGACTAAAATTTATAATATCAAAACCTCTTTGACATTCATATGTAGTCTAGGAGTTTAGAACAGAGGTATGTCAGCATAACAGGAATTATATCAATCTGGTTTTAAAATATTATTGCTATTATTTGGGTCTGATTTTAGTTAGGGCAGAAAGAATGTCAGAATACAGAATATTGGAAACAACCAAATAAATATATGTCTTCATTTTAAAGAAGAAATTTCAGGGTTTTTTTTTTTTTCTTATTACTTTTTCTCCTGCCTGAAGATAAGATTGAGATTTTGCTCTGTTCATTTTTTTGACATTATACAGAATATTTCTCTAAAAGCACAGAAATAAATGGTAGAAATGTGTAGCCTGCTCAGAATTTTCATTTTGCTTCCTCCCCTCTATTTTCCAGAACCCATCTCTTTTGCTCATGTAGACAGACAACTGCAAATGACAAAACTATCATTATGTTTGAATTCACTTGGAAAAAAACCTCTTTCTTTCTGAAATGTAACTTTACCACTCTCCTCCGGAGCTATGGCTTTGCAATCTGCTGTTACGCTTTTTCTAACTATTGCAAAATATAGTACAACTTAACACTCCTTCCCTCCAATTAACCTCTCAGAAAAGTCTGTTTAATAACAAATTTTACTGGTTTGTTATGAAAACAAATTATTTTTAACTATCTATAAAGATATTAAACAGTAACTTAATGATGAAATTAAAGAAGTGCCCCCATCTCGACCTGAAATGATTTATAAAACCAGCCCAAGCACACTCTGTGACACAGATTGCATCTATAGATATCTTTAAAATCATTGGAAATACTCCAACTGTGCAGAAGTTAATCCTCATATTTCAAAATAAATGTAAGATGAGTTAGGCAATATTTAAGCTAGTTAGCATGACACAAATTCTTGATGAAGTTGATAAGAAATATAATTGGTAAAGTGTTAAAAGATTGTAACTTAATTAATGGTAATGAAAGTAGCTTTTGGAATTTAGATATTTAGGACAAAACTCATCCATTATTTTAGGGGATTATAACTTGATTACCATGGAATCCTAGTCAACTGAAGGCTTCTCAAAGACAATGTGCTTGATGCTGCATGATGTGTTTGGAAGTCAGACTACACAAAACCAAAGCATTTTGTCTTGAGAGGTGGTCAAGTAATCACAGGTAGAAAAGTGACAGAACAACACTTTCACTAGTAAAATTGATACTGTTTTGTGCCATTTCCATAGAAAATTGCAATTTCCTGCTTTATTACAATGCAATAGGTGAAATGGTTTCAGAAGCCCACCATTTTTAGTTTGAGTAGCAGGACATCAAGGTTAACTCTGATCCCTGGGCTCCCACTCGTACCATTTCAAGTTGGAAACACTTTGGTCTAGCACAGATATTTCATTGGAAAAAATCCAAATGACTACAAGGTGGGACAAAATTAATTCAAACCCCATATTTCCAGCTAGACAAGCAATTATTTGATGTAGCAACTCAGCTGTGACCATCATGCCATTTTAGTCTGTTCTAAAAGCTTTCAAATCAGCTATTTCATGCAAGGATTGATGGTGAGCATTATGTTACACCTACCTATCACAGAATACAAAAATGACCAATATGTGGTAACATATATGTGAAAAATCATGGAATCTTAAAAGTTGTGTATTTTTCTTTCTTTTTTGCCTTCTTAAAAAAAATCGTATTTTTTCTTTGTCTTAGATTCTCCTCAATCCCACCTTGTTGCTTCCTCTTAATTTATCACACTTTAGAAAGTCTAAAGAAAAAATGCTGGCTTTTTATGTGCTGCTTTTCTGCTTTTGGCTGGGATAGAGGTAATTTTCACCACAGTAACTAGTTTGGGGCTGTGTTTTGGATCTGTGCTGAAAACAGCACTGATAACCAGAGGATGTTTTTGTCATAACTTGTAGAGAGCCAAAAACTTTTCTGCCTCTCATCCCACCCCACCAGTGAGGAGGCTGGGGATGTACAGGGCATAGGGAAGGGACACAGCTGGGACAGCTGAGCCCAGCTGAAAATGGGTAGCAAGTGATGTGCTAAAGAATGAAACCTTTATAACACAGCCTGATTTTTTTCTTGTGGTTAAAAATTGACACAGTCCTTAAAAAAAAAAAAACAAAACAAAACAAAAAATAACCAAAATCAGATTATTTATCTGCCTGGGTTTTTATGCTGTAACGTAGACTCAGAAGCCCAGGTATTTAAGAATAACTGTCTAATTCACACTCCAAAGATTTTTACTATAAATTCTCTTCTAATGCATTATAAGATTAAATTCACCTATGTGTTGTTGCAATATACTAGTGTTTTATAATCATTTGAGGATGAAACTGTATATTAAGTCTCTGTTGTCTGTCATTTCTACATGACGAGTATTCATCACAGATCAGGAATTCTTGTTGTTCATTTCAGTGCATAAATACACACCCTGCTAGTTTACCAGCTATTGCACTGCTCTTACTCCAGGACTCATGGTCCCAAAATACCAGATTTAAGTTTGTCCTCTGATCCTGCAGGGTGTTGAGGATGCTTCCTATCAGCACATTTTGCCTCTGTGCAGGAGATGGGAGAGACCAAGTAGACACACAACACACACATACACATACTCTGCATATGCCTCTTTTTTTTTTTTTTTTCTTTTGGCCAAAGGTACTAAATAAAATTGCAAATAGATCAGAGAAGTTCTTGGAAAACTGTACTAATAATCTCCATCCTTTATCAGAGCTCTTCTGTCAGCTTGATGGCACTTTTTGCTGGGATCTTCTCCAACTTCTTACCAACTCCTGTTTTCCCTTGTTTTTCTAATAATATATTATGTGACATGCTATTACACAAATCTTTGACATTTAGATTGGTTATATAAACAAAATTTTCTAGTTCTAGAAAAAAAGAAGGCTATTAAAAATCTGTTTGTAATGGTCTAGAATAGTAACATTTCTAAAATTTTATTGTCTTTTTTGTATCTTTCTGTATTTTCTCTTATTTCCCCTGGTCTTGTTTTCAAGTCTGTAATGGTTCAAAATATCACACACATGTAAAGCAAAGTCAATGTGATGTTAATTTCTTTGGCATCTTCAATTCTATGCTCTTTTCTTCCCCTCAGTATCCCCTCCTAAAAAAAACAAAAAAAATCCCAAAAAGAAATTAACTTTGCAGTATTATGTGTCAGTTTTCCTTTTGCTGCATTCTCAGCATGCCAAGATCCAGTTATTTGAGTCTTGTTTCCAGTTCAAAGGTGTTAAGTCTAGGCAGTCATTTAGTATCTGTGCTTGTTATATATAGGGCTTGTTATATATAATACTTTTCAACCCTATATGTAGAAAGTCTGTAAGAATTTTGTTACAATATTTTTTTTTGTAGAAATAAATAATTTGTATCTTTTTTGCCCTAATTTTAACTCATATATATATATTTCTACAACAGATTGTTAAACGGAGTCAAAGACCTGGAATATTTTCATCACCATTCATTAAAAAATGCAGAAAAATGACAATACCTATAGTGTCCCAAGTAGCAACAGTTAATGTTTAACAATATTTTGTTTGTAGTTTAACTTTCTATAGTGCATTGCAAAATGAATTTATAAGATCATGTAATGACAGGACAAGGGGGAATGACTTCAAACTGACACAGAGTAAGTTTACATCAGATATTAGGAAAAAAATTTTACCTGTGAGGGTGGTGGGGCCCTGGCACAGGTTTCCCAAAGAAGCTCTAGCTGCCCCATCCCTGGAAGCGTTCAAGGCCAGGTTGGATTGGGCTCTGAGCAACCTGGGATAGTGAAAGATGTCCCTGCTCATGGCAGGGGGTTGGAACAAGACAATTTTTCCAGCCCAGCTCAATTTCAGCTCAGGACATTCTATGATTCTGTGACCTAGCACACTATTCATAAAAAGTCACTCTGCTGGCAGTTCATCTGAAGATATTTAACCAATATATTTACCCACCAATATTTAAAAAGAAATAATTTTTAAGAAAGTGCTGGTGTTAAAACACACACAAAGCTAATATGTCATTAGGAAAGAGAGCATAGCTACAGAATGCCAAAGCTGGCACAGTGTGCCATTTGCCACCTGAATTCAAAATCCAGCTAAAGATTAGCAGGAGTGACTAAACTAGTATGTATAAATCTAAATTTATGAATGGCTAATTATAAGTTAGGCTTACATCTGCAATGAATAGCACAAAGTCTATGTACCGATCAAGTCCTATTCAGTAGCTTAACTACAGTCTTCTAAAAAAAGACATCTTTGAAGGTCTTGTTGGGTTTGGGATTTTTTTTTGTTTGTTTTGTTTTTTTGTGGCAGATGTTCTAGTCATTTCAATCATGCCAGTACTATTTCCTTTTATCACTTGCAAAATTGCTCTGCAGTCACGAGCACAATGACTATAACCCGCCTGTCAAGTACAGTTTATGTTCAGCCTCTCTATTTTCCATAGCTCGTCGTTTCTCCCTCCCTCCTCTAATTTTGGCAAGTGCTCTGACTTATAGTTCAAAGTCTCTGGCCCTTACCAAAAATACACTTTTGTCTTTAAAACCACTGGCTTGATTAACACAAAGTGGGAGGAAGCCCAGCACAAGCGGAAGGCTGATGTGACCACTAAATCCCAGCAATCTTTTCTGTAGTTTTAAATGTTTGCTTGGGGTTTTTTTAATTATTATTATTATTGTTCTAACATTTGAGAAGATTGCTAATAGAGGTGATTTTAACTCTGGCTGAAAGTTGTCATGAAACTGGTTTATACTAGAAGTTTTCCTGTTTTACCTGCCAGATAAAGATGTTTCAAAATGTATTGAAAATCAGGCCTGAAGATAAAACACCGAACAGAAGAGAGAACCTATTCTCCCATAAACAGCATCTTTGATTTGCTGAATTAGATGAGATTTGGCTATTTTTTTATTCCCCACAATAGAAAATAATCTACAGTCTTTGTAGAACAGTGTTTAGGTGGATGGAATTACAGATTTACAGATCTACATCAGAAAAAAATCTGCTTTTCTTTCAAAATTCTGTGGTATAGTTGTGATTTTATTAAATCCTCACTAAATGGATGTGGGGGTTTTTTTTGTTTGCTTGTTTATTTTTGTAGAATCTTCTAATGTCTTGCTCAAATACAATGGAATGTGTGGAATGTGACATCCTCTGTGAAAGAGAGAATGTTGACAATGTGAGCAATAACAGACATCACATCTCTATCCTGAAGCATACAGAGGATGCATGATGGAAATATGCATAAATATGGATGTGGAAGAAAAGTCTTCAGCTTTTTCTGTATGATTTTGGGTTTTGGTATTCAGGTTGAAAATAGAAGCCCATTAATTCTTTGTATGAATAAGAATTATTCTGTTCTCTCTGTCTTGCTTCTTCACCTTGGAACTTACTGTCATAGAGATACCATTCACAGTTCATGGGATGGGCCGTGAGTTAAACATAGGACTTTAACTTTCTTTAAAATTAAATATACTGCTTCCATGATCACTTCTATCAAGTTGTAGTAGTACAATAAGGGGATATTGCTGGTTAAGTTTCTAACTCTGTTATCATCCAAACTGTTTCAAGAGTTGGTATCCTTTTGTTTATAGCACCATAACATCTGCAATAGAGTAGAAAGTCTAAAAAGTGACTTCTTATGTTCAAAATAAATCCAAACAAAATTCCACACCTCAGGAAGCAAATTTATTTTTTTGTGCAATAATTTTGTTACTGACAACCATATGTGTGAGAAAACAATAGTTTTCAGTTCCAGTCAGTGACAATTTATTCTAGAAACTTCAATGCAAAACCTTGGGTTTTGTCACTGTATAAACAGACTAGTATTCCATTTTCATGGGATGGGTGAGATAAAGCAGTCATTAAAACAGAGATAAGTTAGAAAGGATGGAAACTGTGTTTTAATGTGTTTACAACAAACAACCGTAGGTTTCAGGTTTTTGTCTTTCCAAAATAAAGGACTAGGATATAATATGGATCTTATTTGTTCTTTATGCTTGCAAGGGGCTATAATCATTATAATTTAGAATTACAGAATTCTAGTGGCTTAATTTACCAAGAGAAATAATATAATGTCAGTCTATCAAGTTAAAAGTTAATGAAACTATTGTCATTATAAATATAGGAAAAGTGGTTGAGAAGGGATTTTAAAGCTCGCGTTTTTTTCTGATGTAAACAGTGAAGTCTAACCAAGGACACTTTTATTAAACTAGTTTATTAAGATACTTCATTAGTAATTTCCTTGCAAATACCTGAACTCTGGTTATTGCCATCCTGACAGTATGTATACATTTTTGTTACTTTGTATTATGAATAATTGGCACTTCTTATCACCTATGACAAAAAAAGCACTTCTTTGGTTGAAAATGAAGAATCAAATTTATATCAAAAAAGTGAGTCCAATCTGCTCCAAAACCAAAACTGAAACATCAAGAAATTTCAAGCAAAGAGTTTACAGAACAAGTAATTTTTAAGCTGGTATTTTAATTGAAAACCCTTATGCAATAAAATATTAATATTTAGTAAGGCTTACCACTCAGGGGTTGGGGAATGTACATAATATCTCAGTTTCTGACAACAGTACACTGCTGTCACATTAGAAAATAATTCACACTGAACTGGGTCTATCTGCATCTGAATTCTGTTTGTGATTTGAAAAAACTGTGGTGGAACTTGATTACTGAAAAAGAAATAAACCCCACACTTTTCTTCTGAGTTAATAAGTTTATTGAAAATATAGTATAAAATAGCTGACTACTTTGTGTAATTTGCTTTGTGTCAAAATAAAGATATTTTTGTAATATTTTTAATTTTTCAATTATATAAAATATCAAATACCTTTGATATTAATGATAGCCCCTGGTTCACAAACACCAAAAGCAGGAAACCCATTGATAAGCACATTCCCAGTCAAAAAAAAAAAAAAAAAAAACAACCTTAAATCAGTGTCCTTCACACCTAAAGGCCTTGCTGCCTCTATAAGAAGTTACCTTCTTTTGGTGAGGTTTTTTCCTTTCTAGAATAAAATAAAAAGGAAAATAAGGAGGGAGAATATCTGGAAATGTATTTGCTATACTCTTTTTTCCCATTCAGTGATGGAGAGCTATACTCTGGAGAACGTGGTCTGGCCACCAGAATGGGAGCACACATGCTGGGGGTGAGAGCAGAGAGGAGAGAGCCTAAAGAGAGAAAAACTGCCCATGAAGTAAGCAGATAATGTAAGGTCTGAAAGAGCTGTGGGGAAAATAGTTTTGGGAAAAAAGTAGACTTCAAAGTTCCAGAGCAGCTGTCTGTAAATCTTTGTTACGCTCCAGTTTAACTTCAGTACTATTTATGGCATCATCTGCTCATGAAATAATGTGCTCTTAATCAGGGGAAATCACTTAAAACAGGTGTCACAAGCATTTGTACCTTGATCATATCTGGTGAAGTTTTCTGTAATCTGTTTCATTATCCTTACATGCAGTATTTGTAGATATAAAAATATGTGTATTAATTTAAAATATTTAAGGAGTTAAAGTACTCATTGACATAAATTTTATTTATTTACTTAAAGACTTCAAAAGGCACAAGTAAGACCACTGTATTTAGAATATGGAGATACTTTAATGAAGATGGATATTTCCTAATTTGGTCCTAAGAAACTCTCAGTTTAATGAAAAAAATAATCTTACCAGGGCTCAAAGTCCTTTTCACATCCAACAATGAACCTGAAGAGGAGATGAAAATTCTCAGAGCATCACTTCCTGCAAGGCTTCTGTCTTCCAACTGGCTTTGTGTAATCAAGTTTTCAAGGCAATTATTAAAACCAAATCAAGAAACTCCACAGTTCTTTCTCATAAAAATTTGCAAAACACAAAGAAAAGACTGAAAACATTCTTCTCCAAACTGTAACACAATATGTGCTGCATCTGTTTTTCAGATGTTAACAATAAAGCCTCTTATTGAAGCCATCACCAATCTCCACAAAGGTGTTTCATGGTATGACTGGGGCTTCCTTCCTGCCAACACTGTCAGTGCAAGTGCTTCTCTCAGCTCTGAGACACGGCAAATTAAATAGGATAGAAGTATTTAGGCTGCCATGAAATGTCCTTGAACAACTGCATAGAGCTATCTCTCTGAAAAGCCTGTAGTGAATGCAGCACCAGGACATTAACTTTTATTGATCAGCAACCACAGAGGTGAGAAGAGCTTTTTTTTTTTTATTTCCTAGCACAGAATTCAAATCTCACAAGGTTTACTGACTGTTGGTCCAGTTATTCCTGCTGATATTAACTGTGTCTTTTGATATTGATCAAATCAGTATAAGAACTCTGAATGCTGTAAATTAGTTCTGGATTAGTTTGCTAGCCCAAATAATAGCTCGAGTTTTTAGCTGGGAATTGTTTAGATAAGCTTCTGGATTGTCTAATTTATTGCTTTAAAATGAAGTCTCTTTCTTGACTCTTTGTATAGAGTCAAATTATGTAGCTTCACCTGTGGGTAAGAAAAGAAGAAAATATATCAATCAGAGTCTTGGAAGTAGAAATGCCATCAAATTTGCTGTATAAAATCTCTTATAACAAATTAAACCCATATTCAATGATGTGGACTGGAGCATTTAGCAAAGCCTGTAACAATTAAGCTACTTTTAATCCAGTATCTGTATATACCATGTTGACAGGGAATAACAGTGCATTCTTAAGGAATAATTTCCAGAAGATGTAGTGACCTGTAGCAATAAATAGTCACAGTATTGACTATTTTTGAGTGTGCTTCATTATGTAACATCATTATACCTTAAAGGCAAAAGCCAAACAAAAGCAAAACATTCTAATGATTTTTTTCTTTAATTAGACATAGACTGAATCTGTACTAAAAAAAAGCTTAAAATCTCAAGTACTTTATGTTAGAAAATAAAATATCCTAGGGGTCTATATTTTATTATTCATAGTTTTCATTTTATTTTCTTAGACTTGTATTTTAAAATGAGCACATAAACCATATGTGCAAAACATCAGCAGCAACTTTTATATATAAATATTCTGTATGTGTAGAAATAAATCTTACCTATATATATCCACATAATGGCAGCTGACCAGTTGAAAATTTTGTTTCCTAATGGATATCACAGTGCAAGTAATAAAATACTATATGCTTAAAGAGAAATGGCAACTCCATTTAGAATCAGTCTAAGCTCTGTAATGCAAAGAACAGAACTTAACATTTGAAATCTGTATCTAGAACTTTACCAAAAAGCTTGACTGTTATAAGAAGACTTTTCTTGAAATTATTAAACTAATGAGGATATGGCTTCAAATTTAATCTTCAAGTTATCCTGTAAAGATTTTTTTAACTCTGTCACTTGTGTATAATTACATTGTTACAGCAAGAATATATTATTCAAGTTATTTTTAATTATTTTTAATTATAACTAATAATACTATTATTTGTAATTTTGGATTACATGATTTTTAATGTAATTTTACTTTACGTTGGAATTATTCATATTTGTAGACCAACAAATAATTGTATTTAATATCTAACTCCTCCATAAAGGCTTACATTTCTGTTGAAATCTATAAAATAAGAATATCTGAATTATTTCTTTTAGAAATTCCCAACACACAAGACAAGATTTCTAAAGCTTTTGCAAAAGTTGTCATTAAATTTCATGTGATTTTGGAAGGAGAATACAGATTCTGAAGAAGAGAAAAAATCTCAGAGTACTGAGGAAGAGAAATGTGTACCTGAGGAAAAGGAGATCAACAGCTGCTAAATTTACCAGTCATAAAAGTGCACACAATTACTGGGTTTGACAAGTACAGATATTAACAAACTTAACCAAAGAAGTACAAAAGGAAGACTTTCGTCTTCCTGTTCAACAGCAAATAATCTGCTTTAAAAGGGTTTTTTTTCCCTAGAGATATAAATACCTGTTTTTCAAATTATATAGTAGATGAATATCTGAAATTTTCACTATAACTTCTACATCTAAACTTTGAACCATGTACCACATGGAAAACTTGAATAGAAATATAGTAAATGTTCTTTATTTTCTTTATCTTTTTACTATCAAATACTCAGTTCTCCCAAAAGACTGAATAATTTTGAATTTATTTTGTGGCATTGAGAAGAAAAGTACACTTTAAGATAAGTTTAAAAACCATTTTCATTTCTACATCACATCACTCCTCAGTTACTTCTTAAATATTTTTTCTAATTGCATTTTTTTCTCAGTGTGGAAGCCTCTTCAGCAACACTGAAAATGCTGCCTGAGAAGAGGAAGAAAAAAGTAAATTCATTATTCGTAATGTGTTGAATGTAGTTTCATTTGCTGATTTTGATTCAAATATCATAGGTTCATCATAATTTCATTTTGCTGTTAGTAGTTATATCTGTCTAAAACTTTAAATTTTCAGTAGATAATTATCAAGACTAATTGCAAAATATTTTTGATGGAAAAATTAATAGTGTTTAAAAATATTTTTTTAGAAATTGAAAGATCTATTACTGTGTCACACTCTGTTTTATTGTGTTCCAGTGAAGATTCAATACCTAGTGCTCATCACAATTTCTTACTTTTTGATGTTCATAACATCAGAAAGAAACACTGACAATATTAGACTGAATTTAGAAAAAAAGCCTACAAAGCGACTAATGAACTTGATGAAACTGACAGTGACAAATTTAAAAAGTTCATTTTGAAAAGCTTGGGTAAGTATTTACTGTGTACAGGAAGCAGTTTCTCAGGCACTTTGGTGTGTGAACACTGAGTCAACTGGAGATTCTGCTTTCAATACCAGGAAAATTTCCCTTTTATTGATCTTAAATGCAGCACATGATGAAGAAAAAATAGTGTCCCACTGCTTCTTTCATTTTAAGGTAAGTGTGATGAGGGCATATAAATGTGTTCTGGACGATGTTAGAACTGTACATTTTCTCTGGATAAAATTTAGACATTGTTTTATTTATTTTTGCATTGCCTTTTTTTCCTGGAAAAAATCCCTAAAATAAACATAATTATCCTGTAGGGGATGTAATAAATGATTTTAGTTTTATAGCTCTATTGCCCAGATAACCAACATTATCTCAGCTAAATTACTGGGGAGGCAATATTTGTTTGTTTTTTTCTGCTAAATTTATCATCACAGATGTACCAACAGACAATCTAGAAAAAAAATTGAGGACTGTAGATATCCAAAATAAAATACTGTGAAGAGAAACACTCCATGATTTTTAAAATTTAGGTTGCACGTTAGGAAGAAGTTCTTTACTATGAGAGTGGTGAGGAAATGAAGAGTTAGCCCAGAGAAGCTGTGGCTGCCCCATTCCTGGAAGTGTTCAAGGTCAGGTTGGATGGGGCTCTGAGCAACCTGGTCTAGTGGAAAGTGTCCCTGCCTATGGCAGGGGTTTGGAATTAGATGTTCTTTGAGATCCTTCAAGTCAAAGTAGATCAATTTTATGATTTTACGCCTTGAAAATATTACTTATTATTGTTATTATTGTTGTTGTTCTTTTGAACTCATACTACCTAGGTGCTGAATTTGTGGAAATTTTTAGAGACTAAGATTACAGACTGAAATATTTTGGCATTTGACATATTTCATGTTTCTATGCTAAATTTGGAATATAGGAGATTATATAGATAAGCTTGTTTGCTTCATTTCATTTTTTCCCCATGTTTTCGTTGTGGTGCTTTGAAGTGAGTTTAAGTAGCTAATTACTGGTAGTTGGCCAAAAATCTATTGACTGTAGGTTATTGTCTTTTTCAGATCTGCTTTTAGAAAATTGCCTCATGATGGTCTCTGCCCTTCAGCTTGAAGACCACTCTGACTTTTCTGCCTTACTCCCAGGGAGAAGCAAAATGTGTTTTCTCACATTATATTAACATGCCCGCATCCACAGCCACAAAGGAAGCCCAAGGAACTCCAGTGACCAGGAGTGCTGCAAGCAGGGTAGACAAACACAGCTTGTGGTAATGTCCAGGGTGTGGGGTGACAGTTCCCTGCTAGTTTGGGTAGGAAGGAAATAACTTGGAAAATGTCTTGTCTGCAAAGCTGTCACTGATGACCTGAGGCACCACACTCAGGTTTTGGTGTTGAATTATGCTAAAACTCAGTCTGGCTCAGCAATCCCAAAACAACATCCTGATAGGATATTGGCAAAGAGGCAAAGATTTGGCAGATAAGGTTCCAAGCTGACCAGGAGGCATGATTGGCAGTCAATCACTTTATATTTGAGTGTTCTTAGAACACATTCCTTCTTGAAATGTGTGAAAATGCCTCACTTGGGTAAGGGAACACCCAACAAGGTTACACCTCGAGGCTGAGAGAAAGAGACCTGCCCACAAGAGCTGGTGTGGATGAGTTACATCAATCTCTACTTAACAATTGTTTCTTCTTGCTAGCTTTAATGTGATTACATTAATATAATTGTTTTGATTATAGTGAAATGTCCTACCCTATCCTATACTACTAGTAGTTCTAGCTTTTATACTCTGTAAAAAATTATTCTGATTAAAACTTTTTGTCTAATCATATGTGTTGGTCACCAGGGGCTAAAAGCAAGGAAGCCACTGAGAGGCTACCAAAGTCTCCTACACTCATGCTTTAACTACAATATAGAATTTCTTGCCTTTTATCAAAGTCTACTGCATATTTCTACAATTTACTTCCAAATAAAAGTACTTATGAAATATATTTTCTGTTCAAACCAGAACACAAAACTGCACACAAACTCACATATAATAGAGAGATCTCAACTCACTTAACTAATTTACTTTATATTCTTCTGTAACTTCAGCATCAGCACAAAACTGGCTACAGAATAAGTAACAATAAATAAACAAAAAAGGATTTAAGTTTTGATAGCGTTTTCATTTGGTTTTACTCTTGCAAAATCTATAGATGCAAGATAAAGTGCTAGCTGTAATATTTATAAAATTGATGTTACAGCAAAATGCAACACAAGAGGATTACTGTTCCAACACAATTTTGTAGCTGATACGGCTTCAGCTGCCTCAGGCTTCCACTGAACTATCCAGTGTGTTATAAGTGGTAGGATTATCCTTTTTTTTTTTTTTTTTTTTGTAGTCAAACAACATCACAAGAAAAAAATAAATTAAAAAAAAATCCAAAATCTTGTATCAATATTACATGTGAAGTCTGATGGAAATCATGTGGACAATCATGGTCATTGTATTCAGTGACTCAGTGACACTTGACACTATTATTGATTTTCATTTCATAAGCCCATAGCTGGAGAGTCTCAATATTGTTCACCTTTCTAACTTAGCACACAAAGCAACAAAGTGCTGGTGTATTGTTTTCTGTTTGTAGACCATCCCTTTTTACTGTATGGCAATAAAAAAAGCAGCTGGGGACAGACTGGAATGCATGCTTTTTCAAGGTTTTCTGTTTATATTTGGGGTTTAGAGTTGTGAGAAGTCAAGAAATATTTCAAGGAATATTCCATTCCAATATGAATAGACAATATGACTAGAAAATGTGGATGAAACACTAAGATGTGAGGAGGGCAGAACATATCATCCTTTTTTATGATTGATTATAAATCAAGAAGTAATCACTGATGATTGTGCCAGGTAATATTCTATATATTACTGACCACAACTGTTCATGATTTGTCACTATGTAAGATTAACTTCTGCAAAAAGTCTATGAGAGACAGGGAACCTATCCAACCCCAAGCTTTCAGATTAATTGCCATAATGGTAATGAGGATCCAATTATTAGAGCTTCTCCTTTCCTTTCCTTTCCTTTCCTTTCCTTTCCTTTCCTTTCCTTTCCTTTCCTTTCCTTTCCTTTCCTTTCCTTTCCTTTCCTTTCCTTTCCTTTCCTTTCC
>VXBR01003333.1:192362-202986 GCA_013400215.1 Cisticola juncidis | reverse complement strand
TTCCCTTCCCTTCCCAAACCTTCCCTTCCCAAACCTTCCCTTCCCAAACCTTCCCTTCCCAAACCTTCCCTTCCCTTCCCAAACCTTCCCTTCCCTTTCCTCTTTTGTTAAATAAACATTAATTTTAAATATTTACTCATGTTATTATTTTTCAATTAGGTGTTCTGTATTTTGTGTCTGTGTGTGTGTGTGTTTTGGTGAACTTGTAAACACTTCTGTTTTTTCCCCAAAATCTGTGTAGTTCTAAAGGTATCTAGTTTCAGAGTACCATAAGAGTTGTTCTATTAAATACTATTGCAGAAATAGAATTGACTGTTCTATCTTAATTTTTCACAGCAGGTAGATTTTCCAGACCTTGGACCTCTCTTGCAGTCATATTTATGAATCAATTTAATATTTGAATATGTTTTAGAGTGTGTGAATGCTGCTATTTGAATTATTTTTTCATAGTCTTACACAAGCATACAGACCAGAGGGAATAGCTTTATAAGGAGAGATTATGTTATGTATTCCTTTGTTATCAAAATAAGGTTTATTTTTTTCTCTTATTATTTTTAAGTCTCTTTTCGTGCGTGTGTGTGTGTCTGTGTGTGTGCATTATTAATCCAACTGAGAAACTGAAGTGATAGCTTTATTGCCATCTCAAAAATTTGAAGCTTTGCAGGCTATTTAAAAATTTCCAGCATTTTGCTGTGTTTCAGCATGACAGCTCCATAGGAATATGTTAAACCCTGGAAAATGAAGGTTTTGGTTCAGTAGCTGTTCTCTGCAGCCAGTATTGAAACTCCACAGGTGTTGTGGCAGGAGGGGGCCTGCCAAGGATGCAGCCAGCTCAGCCTGGTCCTCACAGCCCCTCTGACCCCACCTGCCCAGGGTCCAGGATCTGCTCCTCAGCTCTGGGCTCAGCAGCCTCTGCCCAGCCCTGGCCCCAGCCCTGGTCCAGCCCCTCCCTGGTCCTGGTGTCTCTGAGGGCTGTTGCTGCCTGCCCTTGGCGCTGCCACAGGAACTTTAATAAAGTTCAAGATTGCCCAAGTGGTGGTTTGAAAGTCACAAAGTGGGGGTACAGTTGATACAAAATGAGATCCAGTGAGCCCCTCATTTCTTTGGCATAAGGCAAAGTCTGAAAAAACAAGGGGTCGAGGTGGGTAGGGGAAGAACAACGAAATAATGGAGAAAATGGGGGACAGACAGGGACCATGGCAAATTGGCCATTGGCTATACATCTCTTTGGCTGAGCCCTGTGTGTGATGATCTCTGTTTATCTCATCTGGTTAAACTCTGTTTACTAAATCACAGGATCACAAAATGGCCTGAGTTGGAAAGGACCTTAAAGGTCATCTGATTCCAACTCCTCTGCTGTGGGCAGGGACACCTTCCACTAGACCAGACTGCTGAGTGAGGTCCATCCAACCTTGCCTTTGACAATTCCAGGGATGGGGCAGCCACAGCTTCTCTGGGCAACCTGTGCCAGTGCCTCACCATCCTCAGAGGAATGACATTCTTTCTAAGCAAAACCTTTTCTGAGTTTGAAGTCATTCCTCTTTGTCCTGCCACTCCAGTCCCTTGTCAATAGTCTCTCTCCATCCTTCCTGTGGGCTCCCTTTAGGTGCTGGATGGTCACAATAAGGTCATCCCAGAGCCTTCTCTTCTCCAGGCTGAACAATCCCAGTTCTCCCAGCCTTTCCTCCCAGCAGAGCTGCTCCATCCCTCTGATCCCCTTGGTGCCTCCTCTGGCCTGGCTCCAGCAGGTCCCTGTCCTTGCTGTGCATCCCCAGAGCTGGATGCAGCCCTGCAGGTGGGGTCTCAGCAGAGGGGGCAGAGGGGCAGAATCCCCTCCCTGCCCTGCTGCCCACGGGGCTTTGGCTGAGCCCAGGGTCCATTTCAGTGTGATCTTGCTCTGTATTCAGGATGTATAGGGAGAGTTATATTTGTTTTCATTAGCTTTGTAGTAGACAAGCTGTTGAGTAGGACATCTGCACCTTGAAGTTGTAGAGTTCTGATCTGGTGACTTGATAAGGTCGCTGCAATCTGGACACAGCTTTTTAGGTAGACATAAAGACAATGATAATATTTAGGGGAATGTGCGTGATTCTTATGTGTTCAGAGGGTGAAGATGTATACACATCAGGGGTGAATTTTCAGTTTGATCAGCTGGAAATGAGATACAGGGCTGAGACACCTCTTTTTCCTTATTTATATGAGTGATGTGTATGTTTGTCTGGATGTCAGCAAATGCACAGTACTCTGTGATGATCTGTGCAGCTGGCTGTGTCTGCACTGGGAGTGTCTTCTCTGCAAATTTGAAAAAAAAAAAAAAATCTGCATTTGTTGCATCAGAAAGGGAGGAGTCACCTAGGATCCCAAAGCTCTACTGTGCTTTTGCCATGTGCATTATCCTCCTCTTCCCAGACTGGATACTGCAGGAGAGACACAGGCACCATAATGCTGCACAGCAAAAGAAAAAACAGAAATAACATATCACAGTCTAAACCAAGGTGTCTCTTTTCCTCCTCAACCCCTTCATCCAGGCAGAAGGGGTTTCAGACTGAAGAATGATCCTTTAGGTGTCAAAAAATTACATATCCCTTACTTATGTTGCCTTTGGAAACTTTCTTTTCAGCATCTAGACTGAAACACCTAAAGTAATAAGCTCTAGATAAGCATCTGAGAGCTTAATTGCTCTGAAGTTTTATTTCCTTATTGAAAATCATGGAAGTGAGGAACTACTGTGTTTCCTGGGTTTTTGTAAGATCATATTAAGGTTTATAGCTTTTGTTCTGAAATTACTTTTCATATTTTGCTGGCTCTGCTGGACGTTATGTAATTATGTTAAGGGTTCCTGTGGTTCTCATTACTCTTTCTTGCTTGCTGTTGGTGCATATGAATAAATTTCAGTCATCCTTTGTGGCCTACCCTGTTTGCACTCAATACAGTCTTGGCAGGCCTGTATTAGAGGGGATAGAAAGAGTCCTGTTCCAGTGAGGACATGGAGAAGACAGCTGTATTCTACTGGAATTTTTCAAGGGATGGTGGAAGGTGTGCAGGTCTCTCAGCAAGGCTGTGGGTGGCCATGGTATAAGTATCACCTTGTCCTTCTGTTGCTGGGATGCCAGGATGGGTTTTGGCCAAGTTGCCAACAAAAAGCATTGTAAAAGTTATGCATCAAAAGGATTGCTGTTGGCAAAAGGTGCTTATCATGGTCTTGGTGACATTAGGATTACTAATAATTGTGTCTCAACTTGCACAACACAACACAAGATCTTTCTCTTCACTAAACACTCCAACATACATTACCTAATGGTTTACAGTTATGAACAGCAAGAAGAAAACATTATATCTGCTTGAAATCCTAATGTAACTAACCATATAGAATGGAAGGTTTGGTCTTGTGTCTCAAAGTATGAAGTGGGATTAGATTTTATGTTTATTAGTGTTATTCTTTCTCATACACTAAAAATGGAAAACAAAAAAAAGAGCACATTTAAATGATTTTCCACTGGGCAGAAAGAGTTGCACTGGGCAGTAAATGAATTTCTTGAAGAGACATCTCTAGCCAAACATTTTATGGGTTTTTCTTCAGGTTTGGTGTTTGTATTTTTTTTTTTAATGACAGCAAAGCTAAATGAAAAATGTGAAGAACAACAGGAAAAATACGTAATAAATATGCAAGTGAACAGAAGAAAAAGAGTCTGCAAATTTGAATTAAGAAATGTAAATGACCGTGGCCTTACCTAGAAATCTACAGGTCAGATGCAAGTCTTTGGGGATGTGTATAAAAAAGATTGTGTCACTTATTTCTATCATGTTAACATTACCTATAAAACAGATAGAAGATGAAATAAAGGAAAGAAAGATCTGTGATAAAAACTAATGCATTGGTTCAGGAGAATGTTGTGCTGGATCGTATTACGTATTAAATCTGACAATATTTTTATGGTATGAGAGTGTTACAGAACTAATTTTGGAACATTTTGTTGCTCTTATATGGCTCAGTATGCAAATAACTATTGCTCTAAGTAGCTTAGTATAAGGCCTCATCATTATGTGTGTGATTATTTATGTTTGTAATGATAAAATCAAGGTCATAATCATATCTATAATGAAAGAAATAGCATTTCATTTACTATGAAATCTTTCTCTGGCTTGGACTGGGGTAGAGTTAATTTTCCTCATAGTGGCTTTCACGGGGCTGTGTTTTGGATTTGTGTGGAAAACACTGTTGATAACACAAGAATGTTTTAGCCATCACTGAGCAGTGCTTGAACACAACTCAGGCTTCCCCTGTTTCTCACACTGGGGTTGCACAAGAACCTGGACAGGTCCAGCTGACCCCAGCTGACCAAAGGGATGTCCCAGGCCATGTGGCATCGTGCTCAGCATACAGAGCTGGGAAAAAGGTGAACTGGGGGAACACTGTGAGTTACAGCATTTGTCTCCCATGTGCCTGCTAAGTGTGATGAAGTCTTGCTTCCCTGGACATGGCTCAGCACCTCGCTGCCAGCAGGAAAGAGCAAATTATTTTCTTGTTTTGCTCTGTTTGTCTGGGAAACTTTTGCTTTACCTGTTAAGGTGCCTTTATCTCAACCCACAAGTCTTTATTCTTCCAATTTTCTCACTCCATCCTCTGAGTGTCTGTGTCAGGCTTAGCTGTCTACTGAGATTAAATCATAACAAATCTGATAGCAATAAGTTTGCAATAGCTTTATCTGGTCTATTTATTTATTTATCTATTTATTTAACTACAGGTTCTTCTAAAATTCAAGGACTTTGGAAGAGAATTCATTCATGAGCATAAATTCACCATTTTTCCTCCAAATTACATTCATTTTCACCTTTGAAGATTTGCAGACAACTGTGATGAATGAGTGTTTTAAGTTTGATTAAGGAATTTATTTCTAAATAATTCAAATGTATTATGCATGTTTTTATTTAACTACTATTTTAACATGTTTCTAATATAAAATAGAAGTAACTTCTAAAGATAATGCAAATAAAAATCCTTATCAATTAAGTATTAGGGTTGATTTTCTTATTGCTAAACCTTCTTAGTGTTCTTTGTCCTCCAAAATTGCTTGTTCTTGCCATGTTGCTTGGCAAACATAGTTCTTTTTCCCTGCTCTCCATATAACTGGGGTTTTTAAATTGTTAGTAAAAACCTCCTCAACAAACCAAACAAAAAATGAAGAACATAGCATTTAAAATATAAACTTATAAGATGTGTCTATTGTTGCTAGTCCTTTTATTAAGTGGTAATTAAACACTCAGAAATTAATTGCTGAAGTCATGAAATTACCCAGATCACATAAAGCTCATGTGATAATTGTCAATTCTTAGGGATTTTTTTTTCAGTCCAACTAGAACTATGACATTTTGTGAGGAAAATATCTTCATAGAATTGCAAGCCTACTGCCAAAAACTTAATGAGAGGGCTTATATCCAGTAAATTTCCCAAGCAAGGAGGTTGATATAATTTGTTAAATATCTTTCTCCACTATGATAGATTATTTAACCCAAACAAAAATCTGTTTTTCACATCATTTCCTTAAGAATTTGAAAGTAAATTCAGACAGTTATTCATGACAGGGAAAAGATAAAACAAGAAAAATATTTCAGGCCTGTTTAAGATCAAGACTAGGAAGTTAACTTCATATTTGTTAATATTATATTTCAGGTTTTGGGGGCTAGAACTAGAAATCATCAATTAGAGATTTAACATTTAAATAGTTTTTCATGCATGGTATTTTTCTGTTTTCTTAAAGGTAGCATTTGTTTTCCTATATGTTGATATAAATGTCATTTTAATGATAAGTTCTATATTTAGTGGTTAAGCATGTTGTTTCCCAAAGCTATCAAACATATCTTTAGCTCATAAATACAAAATTATGAGGGAAGTGGTCAAGTTTAGACCCCAGGACAGGCAAGTTTTTCACCCTAGACTGTTTCAGTGTCAGGAAATCAAATCATGGAAATCTTTCCTTTCATTTCTCCATCAGAGCACCCTCATGATACTGCAAAAAGACAGATGTTTCATGATTAAGGCCTTTCCTTTAAGATGTTCAAGCAAGGGTACAATTCACATTGAACATGATCTCCTTAAGGACCAATTTGTCCTTAACTCACATCATGAATATCACAACTCAGAGACTAATATAATGCAGATATTTCAAGTTATATTACTATAAGAAGTGTTAAAGTTTTAAGTAGATCTTTACCATTTCATTGGATCATGCTGTTCATTTATATCTTATGTCCTTTCATTTCTCATCTGTATTTTGTTTGTGATGAACCCTATACAAAAAAAAAAGGCAGTTTTATGGTTTTCCTCCAATCACCTGTTTTTGAATATCATTTTTTCCCCCAAAATTGAAGTATGTTCAAAGTGTTGAAGCTAAACTATTCAGGAAAGAAAATTAGTATTTTTTTTTCTTTAAATCATATTCCTTTTTTGGTTTAAAATATACCTTAAAGCCATTCCCTGTAAATTCCTATTTCTGTTTATAGTTCTAGTTCTGTCCACAAATGACAGAATTCTCTAATAATTAAAAAAAAAATAAAAATCGTAGCATATTTTTTTACAATTCCAATATACTGCTGTTGTTCCAGAAATATAACAAAAGATAAAACATCAATAGCTTATTAACTGACAAAAAATGCTATTATTTTTAAACCTGTAAAATATCAGGCTGTGCTTTGTATCTATTAACTTATATTTCATTCCATGGTGCTCTTTCTTGACATATTTACCCCCTTCATTGGACAAAATCACCCCAAAACTTGACCTGCTATTCTTAAATCTCCCTGTCCTTTCCCTGCATATGTTGTTTTACAAAACTGAAGATATGCTTGCAGATTTTTTTTCTGAAATAGAAATGCTACCTAATAGTTCTCAATGGAAAACATCAAGATGAAACTCATCATAGTCTCCACAGAAGTTCTATTTTCTAATATCAAATTTCTCACTAGACCAAGGATTTTCTAATTCACCAACTGCCATTGCAATTCCAAGGTCTTGCAAATATGGAATTTCTTCTAGAAACCCTAAATTCAAATGAGAGTCAAAGGTGTAAATTTAATAATACTCTAAAATCAGTCATGTTTATACCAAACACGAACACAACAGGAATCTGCTACTGCTCAATTTCATTTGCACATCCAAAAATTTTTAAGTGTTAATTCATTATTGCTTAGTTATGATTAAAAACATTACCTATGCAATCAAAACAAAAATACAAAATGCTAATCATGATTAATGTAGAATTGAAAGCTAACAAGCTTACAAAAAGTAAAGTGATTAATTTAAACACAAGTGAATAAATTACATTGCTAATTACTAATTTATTGTAAAATGCTTTGTATTTTGAAAAATGTCAGAGCTTGAGAAAGTTAATGTGTTCTTAATCTTCTGGGTATATATTATAATTTCAAAATGGAAACTCTTTTGCTCTTGAGAAGACCTTATTTTTTTTTGTTTTTCTAGACATGAGACACTTTCTTCTTGAAAGATCCTTCCATTATAGTGCCAAGAGAATGTGTTTTCTTAAAATATTAATTCCACATGAATTTTAAAATTAAAAAAATTACAAAACTGTGAGATTTCTATGCATCTCAAACTACATGTGTGCAGACCCAGTAGCAGATAGGCATAAGTCTGTCAATGCATCTATTTTTCTATTCGACTGGGCCCTCAAAGCTGCCATTACCAAAATAAGCAGAGAATTATGGAATCAGAAGAGTTTGGGTTGGAAGGAAACTTTAGAGGTCATCCAGTGCACCCCCTGCAATGACCAGGGACATCTTGGGCTCACAGCCCCATCAAACCTGACTATGAATGTTTCCAGAATGGGACTCTTCCACCTCTCCAAGTGACTGCTCCAGTGTTTCATCATTCTCACTAGGAAAAAGCCTTCATCCTTCTATCTAATCTAAATCAGCCCCCTTTTAGTTTAAAACCATTTACCCCTTATTTTATTGCCACAGGCCCTGTTAAAAGATTTATCTCCACCTGTATTGCAGCTCTCCTTTAGGTACATGTTTGAAATTTTCACGATTTTCCAGTTTGTATGTGACTTTGTCACTCACAAAGCGTGTGACTGACCTAATATTGTTTAAGATGTCTTGTTTTCTATATTGATTATGTAAGTAAAATGTTACTTGTAAAATTCTTGTAACAAACAAGAGCTATTGAAGATATTTGATTTTTAATTGCAAAATATTTTATGGTTGAATCTTATTTTTATCAGAGTAATGAATTTGCTGAACTTGTGTTAGCTTTTTTCAAAAGTATTTATTTTTTGAATATTTTTCTAGGACTGAAGGAAACATAAGGGCACTTTCTTTAAATTACTTTTTTTTCTCCAGCTTCTTAGGATGTTATTTCTGGTTCTTGCCTGACCACCCGACTCTCTTCATTATTATGGTACTATTCTTAACTGAGCAAATTCAACCACACTTGAAAGAGATTGGGAAAAATCTAAAATTAGGAACCTATGCATAAAATCATATTTCTTCTTGTAAATATTTTATTTTCAAAATTTCAAAATTAATAACTATGGCAAAACCAAACAATGATTATTATATTATCTTCATTTATCTGGAACCACATATATATATATATAAATTATTTGTGGTTTTAACTGGGGTTTTTTGTTTTTTTAATTATTATTATTTTTAGTAAACCTATATTCACTGATACTTAGACCAGGCTTTAACCTTGTAAATCTGGATTTAAGATTCTTTTTCTATACCTAACCTATGGTTTGTTTTTTAGCATTTTTGTACCACATTTTTGCTAGTCATTCTTGCCTCAGTTATATTACCTGTGTATGTTCAAATAATCTGAAAATATTGAACTGGATTCTTAGCCAGCATGGAACTTGGCAAGTTTGTCTAATAATGAATTCTTCCCATGTTTTCATGATTACGTATATATGTATATAAAACTGGAACTATTTGTAAAATAAAATACTAATGGTATCTTCAAACTACTTGACTAGAAAACCAGCACTGACCAATCTTTATCTGTAAAATTTCTTGTACACTGAAACTACTTTTAGAAACTCTATAGTGAGACCAGCTGTATTTAAACCAGGATTTATTGCTGAGCTCTTTTAAACACATATTCCCCTTGCAGGCACATGAAGGATACATGAAGGATCATGTGAGATAGTTTGAATATTTTCGGCTAACTTGGGGCATGCAGGAGATGATAAATGGAAACATAAGGAAGGTAAGAAAACTTTTTGACCATGAGATTCACAGGTACTGAGAAGGGAGTATTATAGTTTCAAGTACATAGAGTACATGATCTCATCTTTGCTGCTTTAAATGCCACTGTATTTTTATTTTTCACTTTATGTTTACAGTTTTAGTGTTCACCTTTCCATAGTTTTTTGTTTACAAAACAAATTATTTGATTTTTAACTATTTTTCTTTGCTTTATTAAAAGCCACTTTATAATTGCTTCTAAAATTATTGGCAGCTGCAGTAGCCCTCCAAAAGAAATTTTGTTATTGTTCTTTCCCATAATTATTTTGGTACCCAGCATCTGCACCTTTACTTTTTGAACTAAGTGCAGTGTTTTTAGATACACAATTTCCTGTTAACAAATGACAATGAGTTTTGTTTTTCTTCATATCTGCAGTGATATGTTCTTTCATTGAAACTTAAAAAGAGTAGAAGTCATACATCCTTCAGCAGAGATATTCCTTTATGAAAAGTTATATTAGCATTGGAAGTGTTTTGTTTAGGAGAAGACAGTGTTTAGAAATCACTCCTCTTCAGTCATCCAGCCTACAAGTGCCCACATCTCAAACTTTCAATTACTTCCTGATATTCAACTTTTTTTTTCCTACAGTTGAAAAAATATTGTGTTCATTCTTTTGTAGTCACGTATCACTGACTGTTGAATCAGGCCTAAATATTGACAAAAAGATTGAATAAATAAGTTTCTTCTGGATGTGGGAGAGACAAAAACTTTATTATGCATGTCTGGAATGAAAGCAAACACATATTTTTTGTAATTTATTGATGCTTGGTTTCTGTCATGTACCCAAATTTTCATCTCCCATCCTTGTTAAGAATTTGAACAGGACAAACTGTGGCTCTGCTTTTATAGAACTTCAGCTGGAGTACCAGGAATCTGTACTCTTCATTTATAGGCTCATGGTCTTGTAAAAATCTTATTAAAATCTTTCATTCAGCTTTGTGTATGAAAGTATGAGCTTTCTTTTAATCTATAAATGCAATCTCTTAGATGAACCTTACATAAAAAAGGCACTAGATATTTCAATGACTGCTTTCAGAAGATGGTTTGAGAGAAGCTGCTTTCAATATGGTGCTAAAATACATTCATTGCACAGCTGTTAAACCCACTTAATCTAATGTGTACAAAGAGATGGTTCCCACTAAAACAACTGAATCTTCTAAGTCTGGACATCTACAGTTAACTCTAACTCAAAGCAACCTGGGCTATTTTTGGATTCCTTTGAATATCACTGAGTATTCCACGTCCTCCTCCTTTTTGATGACATAATCTGAGTGATGTTGCAAATGCTTTTGAATGTCTATTTTCATTTAAAAGTGGGGGGTTTTTTTGTTTATTTTGGTTTTTTTTTGGTTTTTTTTT
>VXBR01003333.1:180697-192290 GCA_013400215.1 Cisticola juncidis | reverse complement strand
TTTTTTTTTGTGTGTGTTTTTTTTTTTTAATTAAAAGCCTTTATAACTTTTTAGCTGTGCTCTCTAACTGCAATGGTAACTTTGAGTATTTGATTCCCATATAGTTACTAGAAATTCCTTTTCTCTTTTTTTTTTTTTAGTTGATAGTATTTTCTTACATGTTCTTCATAATTTTCAGGCATTAAAATATTAAATTTCAGTCTATCCTCAGATTCCTGATATGCTCTGAAGCCTGGAAGTTCTCTACAAGATGATTCAATCTGATCAACCACCATCAGCATGATTTCCATGCTGAGCAGAGCACAATTTTGCTTGTTCTTTAACCATATCAGATGTAGCTAAAAGGCAAAGTATAGTTTCTGAAAAATCTGTAGTCAGCAAAGGATCATTAAGTCAATGAATCTATTGTCAAGCCCATCTACAAATTTTTAATTAAAATGGAAGTTGTATAAACAGACCTTTGCATACACATACATAATAAAGGGTTATCAAACTCATAGTCTGCCAACAACAACAGAAAAATAAATCTCTCAATGCCAGGAGGAAGAAAGCACAAGAAAAAGGACAAGA
The DNA here is from genome assembly GCA_013400215.1 of Cisticola juncidis. NCBI lineage: Eukaryota > Metazoa > Chordata > Aves > Passeriformes > Cisticolidae > Cisticola > Cisticola juncidis. The sequence goes on along the minus strand of VXBR01003333.1, from coordinate 191,720 downwards.
AAAAGATTTTTTTTCTCTTTAAAAAGACAATTACTTGCTGTGCCAATGGAAACAAATTCAACTAGTTCATAGCATGAGAAACACAGCTAAGTGCTAACAACAGGTGTCTATCTTGGGTAGCAAATTTACTTCTCTGAGTATTTTTCTGTGCTATAGAGGAAGCCTTCAGAAATATGAATACTTTGGCTCTTGCCTTGCTGGTTTTGCAGTGTCTCTGCTTTACTTGACAAGTTTGATGTGGAATTCATATAATTTACAAGTCAAAGGGTGGGGGAAAAAAATCAAGTGAGACACTTGGACACTAGCAAAAAGTTAAAATGACCACTTAGAGCTTAAAAACCCCAATATCTCTAACTCTTTCAGAATCCTTTACTACTCTTAGGAACTTGAGAGTATGGTTTTGCAAATGTTTATCAAGTTATCCCTATTGTACAGTGCTAAAGACTCAGCTAAAAAATAATGAACAATAAATAAATAAATAAATAAATAAATAAATAAATAAATAAATGTTATCCCCTATAATTCCTGCTATTTTTGTGAAAGTTTCCTATATATTTATATTTTATCAATAAATTTTACAGGTAAGTAATGCGTGATTTATTGTCTAAAAATAGTTATTTAATGACAGCTCTTTGGGATTTTTCTTAGATGTTTTTACAGGAAAAAATGGAGGATAGGAAGAAATTAAAGGAAACAAATAAAATAAGAAAAGAGAAAGAATATTAAAGAGGAAGGGAAAAAGGGAAGGGAGGGCAAGAGAAGAAAGACAAGGCAAAGCTAAGTGAAGAGTATTTTCTTTAAGATATTGACCATAACACTGAACATTTGTGCAAAACAAAAATTAACTGAATCAGAACCCTAAAATTAATTTTAACTGTTACCCTGATCAGATACCATGGTAGTTCCTCCCAAATTTGCCCTAAACCAGGACAACACTAAAAAGAGATTAAATGTATCTTATTAAGACATTTTGAGAATAGAGTATTGAGCAAAGCACAAAGCAGTGGATATATTATTTAATAAAGAGGACATATTTGGTTTAAGTGTATTAAAATAAAATATATTTGTTTCCAACGCCCTGGTCATGGGGTGATAGAGTAAGAAACAATACATCATATGAAACATTCAAAATATTTTAAAGAATACCTTCAGTAACTTGTTTTATGCAATTAATACATTTAAAAAAAAACACCAAAAAAACCCCAAACAACTCAAACAAACAAATAAAAAAACACACACAAAACACACACACACACAAAAAAGACAGAACCACATTTGAATATAAGGTACATGCTCTAAAGAGTACCAACTTTTGTGTTCACTACATGAAATTCCCTTCAGCAAACAGTTCAGTCCAGCTTTCATTCAGACAGCTGGTGGAGAGTGCCAAAGGTTTCAGTCACGCCATATGCAGTGTCAACCCATCACTGTACAGGAACAGACACAATATTCTCAAAGCCTGTGCTCAGCAAAAAAGTCAGTAAAAGACATTATTGGTACTATCTGTGTGGGGAAAAAATCAACAGAGTGTTTCAAATAATATGGGCAAAACTCAGTTTTGTGTGAACTGTGCTTATTGACCAGATTCTGAGTGAGTTATTGAAAACTGGATAAGCCTCTTACAAAAGACAGTCAGGTGCCTTTGTACCAGCTCTTCACAGTATCATCAGTTCTCTCACCTGAGCCCTCTTTCCTCTAAAGAAAAGAGCAGAACACACAAAATAAAAACCTTTTGAGGAAAGGGGGACTATTGCTGACATGGAGTGCATTCCCACAGGCCTGGCTGGCAGAGGTTCAAAATGCACAATGCTGGTAACTTAGCTGAGTAGGAAAGCTATGGATTGTTTACTGCTGCTTACAGCTTCCAGGTCAAGTTTACCTATATTATGCTGCGTTCTACTGGTTAGAAACCAAAGCAGGCTTGAACCATTTTCTAATGAAATTTATGTTTTATCCACTGATTTTTCCAGTTAGTTTTATCAAACTAGTCCAATAATAAACCACATACTCCAGCTATTGGGTTAAATTATTACTTTAAACACTACTAAAATGTATGTGAAGTACCTCATTAATATGGACAGATTTAGAATCAAGCAAGTGAGGTTGTCTTCTCCAGACACCATTATAAACCAGTGTTTATAAATGATCATGGGGTCACAAAATAATTCAGGTAGGAAGGGACCTTGAGAAATCTTCAGTCTAAATTCCTGCAGCATCAGCTTTGGGATCAGACCAGGCTGCTCAGGTCTTTTCAAGACCCTGTTTGGTATGGGAAACCTTCAAGAATAGATATTGCACAACCTCACTGGGCAACCTACTCCACTACTTGCCTGTCCTTACAGGGCAAAAGATTTTCCTTCTGCCCAGCCTGAACCTCTCTTCTTTCAACATACACAAATTTGGCAAGCAAGAACTCTGTCACGTCTTCCAGATAATGATCATAAACAAGACAGATGATAAATTAGACCTTTCAAAACTTCACTTTTTACTGGCTTCCAGAAGAGTATGACTCACTATCCATTAATTATCCAAGTTGTTTCTTTACACATTTAGTTTATGTGTGCATCAAGCCTGTAAGATTTTGAACTGATACAAGGACATACCAAGAGATAGTGTCAAAAGTTTTGTAAAAATCACAGTAAATGATATTCATTGCATCCTCCCTCATCCACAAATCCAGTCATTATATTCCAGAAAGCAATCATGTCAGGAATGATTTTTCCCTGTTGATTGTTGCCACTCAGTGACTTCTACATGTGGTGACAAATATTCCCCAAAGAGATTCCCTCAGTGTTTTTCTCAGGGATGGATGTGAAGCTGACCAGATTGCATTTCACTGGGTCATCATTTTGGACCTTTTGGAAAATGCACAAGATATGCCTTGTTCCAGTCCTTAGCTCTTTTCCTGTCATCCTGGGTTTCTCTGAGTGATCAGAAGTGAAAAGGGTGGTCAGGCCATTGGCCCTTTATCTGTAGTGCATTCTGGTCACTTCTGTGGACTTCTGTGAATTGAGTCTGAGCTCCAGGGCCAGCGTGGATGGGGCTCTGAGCAGCCTGGTTTGGTGGAAGGTATTCCCACCCTTGCAGAGGGGTTGGGGCTGGATGAACTTTAAGGTCTCTTCCAACTCAAACCCTTCTATGATTCTGTGAGTTCTCAAAAGCAGTTCTTGGCTTGGTCCTCATCCACCTCAGGTTGTTCTCCTACTCCAAACTTCCTTCCAGGCACAGAGGACCCTGTTGATGAAGACTAAGAAAAAGGCAGCCTTATATGTGACCGTGGTTAAAAATTCAGGCATCATTCCAGAATTCCTCTTTTTTACTTAATTTTGCTTCTGCCTTTTCATATTGGAGCTCTGACTTAAATTATATGTTTTGCCAAGCCAGATATAGCTCCCTATTTTACTGCCTATTGAGATGAGCTGCTATTGTAACTGGAGCATGCAGTCTTTAAAAAGCTGCCAGTTTTCCTGAGTATTTTTGCACCTTAGAGCTGCTTCTCATGGGATCCCACCTACAGTTTCCTGATGACAATTGCAATTACAATTATGATTGATTAATATCAGAAAACTAAGTTTTGAAACAGGTGTTTGGATTGAGAGACAGATGGAACCCTGTTGTAATATTCTTATTTCTGCAGTTTTAGAAATATATGGTGTTTTTTCCTGTACTATAAACTTAAATTTTCGGATACACTTTTATCTTTTACAGTATCAATTATATTTCTTAGATAGTGCTTCTTGTCCTAATAAATTCATATTCAACTCAGCTTCAGTTGCTGAATGAATAACATGGAGATATGCTTTTTTTCATCTAGTTGCTGATACCTGAACTCTTTCTGTTAAAACACACACCAACATACAGCATATTGATATAGCTTGTCTTTTTTTAGTCATCTAGCTTGGGCTTTGATTTGGCTCCCTGTTAACATGTATGTTTTGTTGTGTATGCATGTTTTAAATCTGGAACCATCAATCACCAACAGGTTTTCAAAGACTGTCTGCTAGCAAATGGCCTGCTTTGAAGGAGAGTGGTCAGAAAATCCAGGGAGGTGATGCTTCACCTCTACTCTGCTCACTCCTCTCCTTGCAGGGCTGCATCCAGCTCTGGCCTCCCAGAGGAGGCACCAGGGTGATCAGAGGGATGGAGCAGCTCTGCTGCAAGGAAAAGCTGAGAGAACTGGGGTTGTTCAGCCTGGAACAGAGAAGGCTTTGGGGAGACTTCATTGCAGGCTTTCAGCACTTTAGGGGGGTTATAGAAGAGAGGGAAAATAACTTTTTAAAAAGGCAGGACCCAATCTAGTAATAACCTGACCCAGAGATTTCACACAGATATTAACAGGTAAAATATAGCTGTAAAATCGTTAAATATCAACAAAATGCTCCATTGTACAGGTTAAGTGTTGATTTTGCTCATATAAAGAACAGTGTCACTCTTTACTTGTATACAATTTTAAGACAAAGATCTCAATCCAGAGCAAAAAGTGCTTTTTAGGCCAATGGAAACGGATGATACAGTTGGTTTGTTCAGTCCTTGTTGTGGAGTGTAAAATTCTGCCTGTCCTAAAAGGACTTCTTCAAGGCAAGCCCTTGTTTATTTCACTGGGGTAAAACTCACCACCATTCTCAATTAAAAAAACAAAAAACCAAAAAAAACCAAAAAAAAAACCAAAAAAACAAAAACCCAACTTTTTCAAAACACAGGTAATGCACAAATGGGCACCTCTATTACCTCATATTGAACCTTTTCAAATTATGCCCTGTGTGTGTATTACTGACACAAGCAGGAGGGACTGAGGAAATTTCTTTGTTCTGTCCTTTAAATTAGAATTTTGTGATATTCATGAAGAGGAAAGAAAGGAAACAAAGATATTAAATCTCAATATTAGAAATATTTTGACTATTAATTCTATTTACTAATTAATTCTACTTATTACTTAATTCTAGTACTAATTAATTGTACACAAATACAGAGAAATTAAAGATTACCAGAAGACCAAAACCCTTTTTTTGCAGTAACTTCTAAGATTTTGGCATTAGTTCTCTATGGAATAGGTAACAATGAATTCTTGACTCTAGCATGAAAATATCTTGATAAGCAGTTTCCAAAAAACAAATGTTTCAAAATATCAATTTCCGATCTAAATCTAGTTCGGTATGTACTTGAGGGACTCAAATATTCCTGTCAAAGCAGATATACTAACCTCTAAACACCTTAGCATGGTGATGAACATGCTGAGATGGATATTCAGCAACCATGATGAAACCTGAGAAGCCCATATGAAATAAAATTGCTTCATTACCTGGAGGACTGTCTTTAGGAACAGCAATTAAATCTCTTGATATTCATCTCTAATATAAATTATGTAGATCCCCTGTCTTAGTTAATTTCCCCTCTGTTTCCATACCTGAATGAGTTATCCTTCCCTAGATAAGATATTCCAGTTTCATTTCACCACTGCTTCTCCTCACCTTCTTAATATTAAACATGTAATTAAAGGATATGCTAATAGGGACCTTGTTGCATTTGGAAAGAAAATTAAAAAATTACAACCCTATAATTTATATTTTTGTGTGCCAAATGATGTATCACCTTGCTGAGCACTACTTTTGACACTCACAGGTTGGAAAGGATTCTGACAGTGTAGATTGAGTAAATTCAGTTTCCTTTAAATTGTTGCTATTTTTAGAATTTGGTCTATTTTTAGGATTCTATGAACAAGAGAGATATAGATAATATTACAGGCAGGTTACCACTCAGCAAAGCTGAACAGACTTCTGTCTCTGCAGGAATTCTGTTTGGGCTCCTGATATAATCATCACATGGGTGATATTTTCAGATTCTTATATTGCTGCTTTCTTACTGCCCACCCCCTCAGCCCCCCATTTTTTTTCTCCTACTTTTGTTCTGACTGGCAAGTTACATCTCTCTTTTTTGTTTTTTGTTTTTTTTTTTTTTTTATTTTCTGCACCACCACTCATTTTTTTCTGTATCAACTCTTCTTATGGCAATCACACCACCACATGTGTGATCTCACCACATTTTTCTAGGAATAAGCTGGGATTTCAGACTGAAATGACAGTCACCATCTTGAGCTACAGCAAAAGGGAGGTGGATGAGGAAGCCATCAAACACCGCATCTCACTCATCAAACTGGATGCCCATTATATTAGCTCATGGCATTACAAATACCTACATCTAGATGCCTGTTATGCATAGACTCAGAGCAGAAAAAAACCAGGCAAATAAAGGAAATCAAGCTCCTTAGAGAAATAGGAAAAAATTGCTAAGGCTGAATGAACTTGGGGTTAGACTGCTACAGAATGACCACTAAATTGAACATTATTAATGGCACTTTTGAAAATTAAGCTCTGAACTTGCACAGAATCAATCATCACAGCTCCTCTCCTATCTCACATGTTAACTATGTCCAGATGACAGGCAAGATTTCTTGTCTTCCTGTCTCCATAACTGATTGGTTGATATGTCTTCTTCATGGCTTTTTAAAACAAAAGAAATAAAATACTTCATGCAGCTTTCTTGCAGTTTGTGACAACTGAACATCAAAATTATCTACAACAGACATGGCTTTGTATCCTTTTTCTGAAGAGTAAATATTCCCAGTATTTTTTGAAGAAAGGGAGTTTTCTGTGAGCACTTAAACTCAATGCATAAATTTAAAAAGATCAATAGTTATTTTGCTGACTTTCAGATGACCATAGTTCAGTAAAGCACAGTTCAGCTCAAGACAGTTTTATTTTCACTTAAATTTCAACAGGGAAATTACCAAAATTTTCTTGCTGATCATTGTTTCCAACATTTTGGCTTGGAGAGTCCAAGCTCTAATGCTATCCTCAGAATGAAGAAAATTAGAGAGCTTTAGCATACAAAGCTTCAATGATTTTCAGGAATTTGAGTGTTTTGGTTATGTAGATACAAGTTATTTGAAAAACTAACCAGGAGGAAGGCACTTATATCCTTTTGATCTTATGGAGTCCTTTGTGAATCAGGAAAAATAATTGACCTGTAATTCTCAAGGCACCATTTCTGTTAGTAAGCAGTATTTTTACAAGTAGATAAAACTTCAGGTTAGCCCTGTCTCACAAGTTTGCTAGTACAGCTCCTTGCCCATTAGAGAGAAGTGTCCAGGGAAAGGTTCAGTTGTACAAATGTGTCCAAAAGCTGGAAGTGATGCAGATGAAAGACACCAGAAGAAATAGATCCACATATTTAAAGATATTTAAATATAAGGCAAAAGCCCGCATTTTTACCAAATTGTGTTAAAATCCAAGAATGTTATTTAAAGCTCCTGGGCTGTGAGGCGCCTCTTATCTATTAATGTCACAAAACAACTTATTTCTGTGACTTAGGGGACATCATGTTTAATGGCACCTAGTACCACACTGCTGAGTTCAGTGTAGCTCCAAGTAAGAGAAGTGGACTTAGCTCTTTGCAAGCAGCTTGATGAAGTCTCCCTGCTACAAATAAAGGAGAAATCACTGAAATGGAAAACAATTTAAAATTAACTGACACAGTACCTTTTTTTATAAAGCCACTGAGCTTTAAACATTTCCAAATGAGAGAGTGTTCATAACAATGGGAGGAACATGACTATGTAAAGTTCAACTTTGCATATTTATATCTACACCTTATCAAATTGTTACATTGCTCTTATTCAATAATAAACTCACACATCTTATTCAAAACCAATACAATAGTACACATTGTAAAGCAGGCTAAGCTCAAGTGGGTAAACCATTAAAGATGCAATTTATGTTTCTGTCTATTTTCACAGGATTTTATAAGGGTAGGTCTTCAGGCTCCTGTCTGCATCAAAGTCCAGCCAGATCCATAAAATGAAAACAACGTTAAACAACTTCCCAAAAGACAGGAATAGCCTTTTAAAGATTCACAGGAGTACTTTTTCTGTGTCTAATCCGAGCGGCCAGCAGGGTGAGATTGATGGGCACTGGCAGAGATGCATTTCACGAGGCGCTGTCTGCTCGATGGCATTAGAATGGAGCTATCTGTCTTCATTGTGCTCCATTAACATGCCCCTCAGATCTATCAGGAAAATGTCTACACTCCTGGCTTATAAATTATTACCTCTGACAGTTAAATATTTTAGACCGTATTTAGGAATATTGCTCACTGATAGTTCTTTACTCACCTAGATATTTTTACAGTTTAATTTCCATATATGCTGTAAAAACAAAAAAGAGATGTTTTAGATTTTTTTTCCTAATGTAAAAGGATTTCTAGTCTCTGTGTGGTAAAAATGATTATCCAATTATTTGGCTTCAACAGTGTAATCTATAGAAATATGTTCCATGTCAGAAGAAGATAGGTGTTCAGTAACCAGGATATATCTTCTTTAAAGTATCAGATTTGCCTGCAAAAAATCAATGAAAGATGAATAATCAGTATAAGAACATTATTATCATGATTGTTTTCAGTGTTGAACATAAATGAGACATCTGACTGAGTTGGTTTGTTTCCATTTGTTCAGCTTTGTGAGGTCTTTAATTCTGCCTTTTATTTTGTTCCCAGTGACTACATTCTATTAAACAAGTTTGAGAAATAAGAGTATGAGCCAGACTTTAAACAAAATTAAGATTTTAAAGAAACCACAGTATTCTACCTTTTTACCTTAGACCTGAAGACCAGATAGTCTTTAATAAAATAAAATTTTATTCAATTTATGTTTAATTCAATGTCCCCCCAAGCTGCAAAGCCAGCAGATTGCAGTCGATTTTTGAAGAGAGAAAAGAGAAGTAGAAGAGAGTGCTTAGTATTTAATAATGACCATTAAAATGATAATTTTTATTCTCTACCCAAGCCAAGTAGATTTTAAATTCAAATGTTTTAGTCTGCTTTAATAACTAAATAATTCCTCAGTCAAACATTTTTTTAAGGTAAAGTTCCCCTGGGGAAATCTTTTCTGCATGGAAAAAAAAGAATGCATCCAACAGCAAACCAGTAGTTTCTTTCATGAGTAAAGATGAACAAGTATATATAATTTTTGGAGAAATTCAATTTCTCAGAAATTTTCTGCAAGAGAACACTAATGCTGTAACCATACTGCCCCTCCTGCGTGACAGTGTCATCGATCTAGATGGGATTTCAAGAGTACAGGTGTTTTCTAAGTTTCATTTTGATAACCTACTTGTTTGTGGCTTTGGCTTTTTGTTTGTTTGTTTCCCACTTTCTAGCCCACTTCATGCATGAAAAAAAATAGAAAATAAGTAAGTGGTAAGACATAGATGAGTTCCAAACCAGAGAATTATCGAGTTGACTGCACTGATCAGAGTCACAGGGGGCAGTAGCTAGGAGGGAGATATCTAATAATATAAAGGATTCAAAAAAATCTGAAGTACACATGGAAAAAAAATATAACTTGATGACTTTAGAATCCATAACCAAAGAATGGAGTTTCAGTGCAGCTGAAGAACAAAAAAAAAAGGAAAAGCCTGTTAGACAATATGAGCAGATTTTTGTGAGATATGCTTACAGGAGAAAACCTAGCCTAACATGAAGGCTATTTAACATAAAAGACTGAGTTTAAAACACTCCACGACTATCTGGTTCTCCTCCCAGCTATAAACTGTTGCAGCAGCCCTCTTGTTAAAGGATAGAAATGAGCCAAGACAGACTTCTTGTTTATCACACCATGGAAAGGGCCTTGGTTTATTCTTCTTTACAGATCATCCATCCTTTCTCCAACTATTCACTGACTCTGGCTGCAGCAAGCTCCTACTGTAGGTTTCCCTTTCAACTCCTGACTGCTGGTTATTTCCTGCTGAACTATGACTGCAGGGATCAGTTTGCAGACTCTGACTGCAGGCCTTTACCCAACTAGACTGTGGTTGCAGGTTCCAACAACAGGCTCTAACTGCAGACCCAGACTGCAGACACAGCAGTGATTCTGTCTCTTCAGGATCCTTCTTCTTCATGATCCTCTCATTCCCTCTTCCTCAAGATTCCTCCTCCTTAATTCTCCTAACCAGCTAACCCACTCCCTTTCATCATACTTATCTTTATTGGATATGGCTGTGACTCATCAAAGGCAAGGCTGTAATTAACACAGATGTTTCTTACCAGGGATGAGGTCACCTGTATTCCCTCGTCCTACAATAGACCACATCAATGAGAGCTGAGGGAAGATAAAAGGGGGGGAAGGGAAAATAATGTGGCACTTTGGTGAGGAAGTGTGCTAAAATCTTGCTCTAATAGCACTAACACATCTCACTAGTCACTTTTCTTTGGTCCTGCATAAGAAGGATATAAAATGAAGAAACTCTTTTCACCTCAAGTTTTAGGCTTTAAAGCCATGATCAAGTACTTCTGTTCTGGTTAGATTCCACCTGGAGTCCACTGGTCAGGTCTGGAATCCTCAGCACTTCAAAGAAATGGACCTGCTGGAGCCAGTTCAGTGGAGGGTACAAAAGTGACCTGAGGTCTGCAGCACCTCCCCTATGAGGAGAGGCTGAAGAGTTGGGATTGTTCAGCCTGGAGAAGAGAAGACTCCAGGAGGACCTTCCAGCAGCCTTCCCAGCTAGGTGCAAACCTTTTGGAAGTGCCTACTTCAGCAGGACAAGGGATGATATTTTTAAACCAAAATAGGGTAGCTTCAGATGGGATTGAAGACTGAGCTTTTCTTGCAATAGGCTTGGTAAAATACTGTAGTAGATTGCTCAGAGATGTTGTAGAAGCCCTTTTTCTGGAAACATTTGAGGTAAGATTGGACAGGCTCTGAACAGCCCTGCCGGGTTTGGACAAGATGACCTTTAAGGGCCCCTTCCAACCCAAACTATTCTAGCTTCTGTGAATCCATAAAATTCATCAGCATACAGTTTAGATAGAGGCTGATGTACTTGGCATTATGTTTTTATTGTATGATATCAGATTTTAAAGCCATTGTAACACTGAAATAAAAAACTTTTTTTCCTCCTTCCAGTTAGAGTAAGTTACATTCAAAAGTAGTTCTTTAATAAGAGAAAGTGAGATTTTTTTTTTTTTTTTTTTT
>VXBR01003333.1:151505-180656 GCA_013400215.1 Cisticola juncidis | reverse complement strand
TTTTTTTTTTTTTTCTTCTGGAATAGTACCACTTGTAACATTAAACATGTATAACATTTAGAAAAGGTCTCACAGATGTAGGTGCCTTCATATTACCAATCATCATTATGGAAACTCACCCAGGCCAGTAGAGATGATGATAAAATGCATAACATAAGCTTGCCTAATTTGAGAATGTAGCTGGTGAAAATAATTGGCAGATGACCTTATTAACTTTTCACAGAAAACCTATTTATTTTTAATTTATTTTCAGGCTAAATTCCGAGATTACTTTAAAATAGCAGTTTGAGGATGGGTAGATGAATCTGAATCTTTCCATACTATAAGGAGGATGATACCAAAGGCTTTACCACTTCAGCCTTTACAACTTTTTTTTTTTTCCTTTACCAACAGACCTATTGAAAAGGCACATGGAATTACATAAAAACTTAGCACTGGTTATATTGGGACAGGCTACACCCAGCCTCTTGCTTTAGAAATCAGACAGTGCTAACACCAAAGGTTGATTATGCATATCTGGGCTTGGGGCCAGGCCAAGCACTTCCAAGGAAATATCACCCAGCTTTCAGTTGCACATTACAAAGCTGATGTGTTCTTACTCTGGGAAATTTAATGGGGATGTATAAATCACACCCTTTATGATTTTTTAAAAAAATTTTTGTTTGTCTGTTTGCTTAGTTTTTTAAATTTTATATTGTTTTAAAGAGAGCCTTGCCAAATGGCTGTGAAAAATACTGGCATCAATTTAGCCTCTGTCTGAGGTATCTTGAGTGTGATGGCAACTAGGGCTGGGCTGTGGTCAGGTGGATTGTCCTTCTGGATCAGGCTGTCCTCCTGAGTCATTTGTCACCATCAACCCTGCTCCCCCATCACCTCTAGTTAGCCACTTGATGCAAAAGATCTAATTCAACTTAAAGCCCTGTTGGCAGAAGAGCAGGATATTTAACTATGAGCAATGGTGATTGTGAATGGAGTGTTTGACATGTGAAAATGAATGGGTAGTTAGGAGCCAAAAAAGTGGTGTAGGTGTCTGAACAATTTAAACTGTCCTTAAACGAGTAACTGTAAGCAACTGTTCACATTTAGCATATTGTGTCCTGTAAGGTCTTCAAGTCTTTAACAGATTGAGGCAAATTTTATGTCATGTTTGTTTAAACAGATGAGCACATGAAGCAACCATAAGAAGGCACTTTGGTACTTCAACGAAGCAATGAAATGAATAAATTCATAGAATATGTCCTAGTTTCAAACACATCAGAAAACTCCCAAATGATGGGAAATGCTGTTTCCTGTTCAAAAGGTACAGGAAGGAATTTAATTTTTCCTGTGATGGCACAAAAGAGCTGCAAGCCAGGTTTAGAGGCATATAATACCAAGGACTGTACAAATAGAGAAAGAAAAAAAAAATTACTTCACCTCAGGTGGCTTACGATGTGGATTGTAGGGAATATACAACAAGAGACTACACAACTACGGAGAAATTAAGGTAATAATTTAGGTATATGAAGATAACATCCAGCTTGGGGAAGCTGTGTAACTAATAAAGCAGAGGTGACATCCAACTGTGTAGGTGTGAATATTGTTAACCCATATCCTCTGAAGTAGTAGAGGAGATGGTTTTAAGGTTTTGGTTTCATAATTTCTGATTCTACACACTATGGTTGTGAAAATCACTGATACCTAAGATGTCAGAAAATACTTTCTTGACCAAATCCCAGAGATATGTACTCTGAAATACCAGAGGCACACCACATTTTTTTGAGGATGTATGTAAAACAAGGCATTAAGCTGTAAAGAGAAATTATTAATTGGAAAATCAAGAAGAGAATGATAGGCAAAGGTTGCAGTTTAGATGTTCAGAGCAGCAGGCAGCAGCCACAAGAATTCTTTGCAGTTACAGGACGAGGAGATGCAGAAAAAATGAAAGCAGGGTAAATATCACTAGAAAAACTTTTTTAATTGCAAATGCAGTTACAGACATTACTAACTGTTATAGGTACATCTATTTTTAGACTCCTATCCACATACTTGGGCAAAGTGTGTAAGCATTTAGATATGAAATTTCTGCAACAGTCTGAATGATAACAAGACCCCATGAATCACTGCCAACCAAACTTCACTCTAGTATAGAATTTTTAAATGCTTGTTTGCCTGCTCAGTTAGCCCAGTCAAGAGTTCTTCATTCTGTTTTTCTTCTATTATTGAATTCAAATTTTATTAATATTTTATTGAACGCAAATACAGGTGCTTCCCAATTGAGTAATTAATTGAAAACACAGTTACTGATATGACTCTTCAGGACTGCAGTATGAACAAACACAGAATACTCTTTCACAGGCAGGGTTCCTCTCTCTGGATTATGGTATATATTGCTTTTCAGTAGAGAAAAGAGTAAGTAAATACAAACTTGTGATAATTTGTGCAGGACTATTGTGTGTTAATGCTTTGTAAAACTGATGTTGCAAGCTTGAGCACTTATCTAAAGTACAAATATAAAGGGAAAATAGAATGGAAGAAAAAAGTGGTTTTAAATGAAAAAAAAAGGAGTGGATTTTTTTTTTTTTTTGAATGGCTGTAAATTCATATTTTTTGCCTGAAGGCCGTGGGAAAGGAAAGGATGATTGTTATTTTCTAGTGACAGCATGTGTTGCCATGTATTTTTCTGGACCTGGTAGTTGCACACATCTATACAGCATATACCACATATAGGAGTTTATTAAAATGCAATCATACACATGCACAGCTTTTGTGATTCTAAAAAGATTCTTTAGCAGTGAAAAGGTCAGTCATTGCTGGCTTCCCAGAATATGAATTCTGCCTGCAGTTTTGATATTAGCTGAGGACCAGTTCTTGGAGGTTTGGAGGTTCACCTCATTCTAAACAAATATTATTGATATGTCATACCCTTAATATCTGTGTGCCTGTGTAATAAGGCAGAAGGGAACTGGAGAAGAGTGCTCTCATGTGAACTGTGATAGTAAAAAGGTGGAAGTGCTCCAGGTGTTGGAGCAGACATAAAACCCCTTCTTATGGCCAGCTATCTTCTTTCTTAAGACAAGGACATTTCCCTTGTTGTACTGTAAAGGAGAAATAATCCCAGCAAAGGACAAATCTTTGGGTGTATGGAGGGAACCAAAGAATCTGAAGATACTAAATTCAAAATTATATTATTTTAGTTTATATATTGTTTTCCATATAAGACCAAAAAGGAAAGTGCCATAAGGCGGTAGCTAGGCAATCTATCTTCTTCAAAGAATGAAAAAATAAAATTTCACATTTATACTTCCAAAGAGGAATCAGGGGAAGAAAGAACAAATTTTCACTTGGTTCCTTTCATTCTAGAACATTTTCAGTCTTTTTATTACAGTTGTATTGCAGCTGCATCCCTACCAAAGAACTGAAATATTTAGAATTAAATCTTGTCTTTATGTCAGTTCTGGCTCTGTCAGAGTTGCTTACTTATATTTTTCTGAATACATATTTTCAAAACTGGAAGAGCCCACTTCTGAAAAGGAAGATCTTGGTTGGTTCACATAAAAGCAGTTAAAGGAAAACTTTTATCTTAAAGTTTTGTGTCATAAAATATAGAAGATTGAAACATGTTGTTAAAGTCTCAGTAATAAACTTCAAAAAACATAACAAACATCTAACTATAAGCAGATAGTTAAAATCCTATCAGCTATAAATTTACATTTTTAGTAACAGGATTTTTTGGAAGTTTTATACATTGCAGCTAGTCTAAGAAGAAGTGGATTAGTGGACGGATTTTTTTTTATTGTTTTAAATAAAGAGTGTTCATAAATGAAATAAAGTCTAGGCAGGGAAAATAAAGGATGAAAATGGGAGTTCATCCAAAAGATTAAATTTTCCCCTGCTTTGGAAATGACCTCCTAGAATATCTAAAAATCAATAACTTTATTGATGGATTGTCAACCTTTTAAAATAGACTTCTTGTTTTATATCACTTCTAGTTTTATAGACTTGTGGTTTATAACACACATAAAAGAAACAAGCTTTGTTTCATTTGGAATTTCCATCAGTGTTTGAAAGCCTTTGTGCTTAATTCATATTTAAATAATGGCAATTAGTAACTGAACTTCCATGACATGATTTGAGGATAAAAACATTACAGAAAACCTTCAGTGTCAACTTAATTACAGCAGCACTAATTATGATTGCTATCTCAAGGAGTGTTCTTTCTCTCAGAAAACCTGGAGTGCTAAATTTCAAAGGTGAAAGTCTTAGTGATTCAAAAATTATATCTGTTCTCAAATCCAGTATTTTTTTAATTTCATTTAAGGAATACACTTCTATAATGAAAGTCAGACAGAAGTTTCTTGAAAGTAGTAATTATTTTAGAAGTAATGTTTTTTGAGTTGTCTACTCTTTTAATTAAATGGGGGGTTGGGTTTTTTTCCTTCTTGTTGTTGTTTGCTTTTACTGACCTCCAAGCTTCCTATGCTGCCAAACACATCATTTTCTTATCACAAAAGAACAGAACAATGCAAAGCGGCGTGGGTGGTTTCCAGCACTTTATGTTTGCACACGTTTCTCCAGAGATACAACTATGATGAAAACTAATTGAAAATTCCCTGGAGTTCCTTAGGTACCCCTGAGCGCTTGAAATTCAATGCAGAAATTTCTTTCTGTTAGTCTCCTTGGGAAAACACAGAATGCAAATTATTCTTCCTAGCGAGCAGCCAACTTTAAAGCTAGTCAGTACTTGCTATGATCTTTTGTTCCATGTCCATCATCTTGAATATTCCACAGTATTCCTTGAATATTCCTTAAGTAATCGTTAAAAATGTGTGATGTGCTTGCAAGCATCATTATTTAACACCCTTCTTATACATATTTCTAGAGGAAAAGAAATACTGCAAGCAAAACAGAGCAGTTATAAAATTCTGTACTTCACAGAATCACACACTGGTTTGGGTTGGAAGGGGTCTTAAAGACCATTTGTTCCAACCCTGCTACCATGGGCAGGAACACCTTCTTCTATCCAGTAGGTTTCTCAGAGCCTCATCCTGTCTGGTATTGAACACTCCCAGGGATGTGGCAGCCACGGCTTTTCTGGGTAACATGTGCCAGTGCTTCACCATCCTCACAAGAAAGAATTTCTTCGTAATCTCTAATCTAAACCTGCTCTCTCTCTCCCTTGTCCTCTCACTCCAGTCCCTTGTAGTGGGAGTCTCTCTCCAACTTTCCTGTGGGCTCCCTTCAAATACTGAAAGGCCACATTTAGCTCAGCCCAGAGACTTCTCTTTTCCAGTCTGAACAATCCCAGTTCTCTCAGCCTTTCCTCCCAGCAGAGCTGCTCCATCCCTCTGATCCCCTTGGTGCCTCCTCTGGCCTGGCTCCAGCAGGTCCCTGTCCTTGCTGTGCTGAATGCAACTTTGCAGGTGGGTTGGATGGACTTTTCTTTCCCCAATCTGTTCCTGAGGACAAGAATGGATGGCACTGTATTAGATAAAGATAACAGAAGAATAGCCTGATTGCAGTTTATGTTGATGATATACGCCCTCCCTTCACTTTCTTCGTCTTTCTGCCTCAATGTTTGTTACAGGCAATTAAACAGGTGATGGATGAACCCTCAGCTCTTGGATTTTACTGCAAACGATACAAAGTTTGAAAACACTGCTATGTGATATGAATGATGAGCCCTTACTGACTAGTTTGCATTTCAGTTGGCCTTCAAGAGCTTTACATGTGTGAGAAATAAAAAACCCAAAATAATGGTAGAACATGAAAAAAATAAAAATTCTTTATCAACGGGTGAAAAAGAGTAGCAACCCCTACCATGTCTTTCTTCTGGAATAACCAAAGGCTGTGCTGTGTTTGCTGTGTATCTCCCTGCAATGAAGAATGGTAAAACACACTTACACATTCACATGTTTCTCAATTCAGAATTGTTGCTACTGTGTTCAGGAACAGAACTAGGGCCCATAAGATATAAAATTCCACAGATGTTTGTCATTCCAAATGCTTCCATATTAAGAGGTGCACTGCCATAAGAGCATATGTGCAGTGCAATGTGTGCCTTGATCCACACCTGCATTAAGAGCATCTCTTACTACCCTTCTTGAAATCATTGCACCACTTGCTGATGACAGGATAAAAGAAGTCCATGACTGTTTCCATAGCTATTTGCTGCTCTTTATGTTACCACGAAAAATGTAGGAAAAAAATCCCATATACAAGATAGAAGCTGAGTTTTATTTGTTCCCTTTTAATTTCATGCTTTGGGGAAGTAAAATAAACTAAAATAAAAGCACCATAAAATTTGATGGGCAGTTGATTTTCTTGCCTAAACTAAAAAGATTAAGACCCTGTCTTCAGATTGCTCAGGGAACATTTTTCCAAACCCTTATCTTGTAATTCATGTCCTATCAAGAAACCCTGCTGATTTCCTGGATAAGAATGCTTCTGTGAAGAATTTGAAATTTCAGGGATAGTTTTTCACTAAAAGACACAGATCCCAAGATCCTCTGTTCTGTGTCTGGGATTTGTGAACTCACAGTATAACTGGCCTGTTATTTGAATTTTAATTGTTTGGGGTTTTAATATAATTAAATTAATTCCAATCCCAATATAATGAAATTTTCCTTATCTCACTATATTTTTAAAGGTACTTGATAATAAGTAGAACTTACAAAATGAAATATTTCAAAAGCATTAGAAAAAAAAAATTCATTGTTCTTTACCACTCTTGAGTTATGCTCATGACTTGCAGTTAAATCCATTCAGGAAGACTAATTGTTCTTTATTACTAAGTTCTTGCTAACAGCTGTCCTATGTGAATATTTTTGTAATATTTGTCTCTTTTCTCTAGTAAACCATAGCAGAGGGATATAATGTAATGCTTTAATATACTTCAGAATGTCTACTGATATCCTTTAAAACTTAATTCCTGATATTTTTCTTATTCATTTTTTTAAAATGCCTCAGAAAAACATAATGTTACTAGGATCTGTAATAGAGAACTGAATAATTTTAGTAGTTATTTTATATAAAGATATCCGAAGAGTAATTCTTCCAAGCATTCTAGTTACTCTAGGGATTCTGTTACAAACACATTATTATCTGTAATGAATGAAACAATTAATTTGCCATGTAAATAAATGTTCTAATAAATATGATAGCTGAACACAATCAAAATATGTACTGCAATCTTAATATTATTGGAATTAAGCATTTTTAGAAGAAAACATATTAAAGTATTGTACAAAAAAATATATCTTCATTGTGTAGATACATGGTAAAAACAAAACAAGTTTTTCCTCTCTTATTAAAAAGAAACACTGGGTCGCATGGGAGACAGAGAGGCTTCCCTGATTGTCCTCAGTGGAATCATGGCATAAGCTTCCAAGACTCCCATATAACATATAAGGAAATTCTGCCTCACAGTCCAAGGGGAGCTCATTACTCAGTGTGAAGTGTGATCCTAGCATGGGCTCTTTTCTGTGCAGAAGTATTAATCATGTTCATTTTGCTGCAATAAGATGCTAAACACTGTTGTTTAGCACTGCAGAGGTATAAAATTAAACCTCTCCATACACTGCTATGGAAAGGCTACATTTCATAATAGCAGAAGGCTGGGCCCACTCACTCCCTTTAATGAGAATACTTTCTCCCATGATGCTAATAATTTCATTTTTATGGATATAGTCCTTTGTGTAATCAAATGCAGAGCTTGATCTTTTGTTTATTGCAGGATTGAAGCCAAAGAAAATAGCTGTCTATTATTAGATTTCATTCTGGCATAATTAAATTGGTTAAGGGTACAATTTTCTACAGAAACTGTTCATTTTCCAGTAAAACCAGTAATATGAAATTATGTGTAGAATTTGTCACATAGCAGTGCCTAAAGAAACATCTCTCTTGGCTCAAATGTATAACAGAACAGCTGTGCCAATTTGAAGGAACTGTAGTGTGTTAACCATATCCACATAATTATATTGGTATTATTCTTGTATGAAAATAGGTCTGAAAAGAGCTACGTTTGGCACGGGGAAAGGTTTATCAAGCTTCAGAAGAACGAAGCTAGTGGGGTGTGCCTGAAATGCACAAAGAGAAAAATTCGCAGGAGATCAATTACAATACTAGTAAGAATATTAGTGATGACAGAAAGCTTGAAGAGCATCTTCAGAAAGGTAAAAAAACTAAAAAAAGACAACAACCCAGATGAAACAGACCTTGAAATCTGAGTTTTCATTTTCTTTACAAGGATTTGTGACCCAGATCTATGAGCAGTCATTGCTATGAATAAGTCTTGCAGAGAAGATACAGGTACAGAACTAAAATTTACATTTGGAAGATTATGATTTCTTTGTAAGATTAATAGTATTCAAAATGAGTTTAAAAGGAAGTCATTGACTTTTTCATTGTAATGTTGTAGATGTCAGATCATGTACCTCTGTTCATCCTTCACATGACTGATCAATTTTATCATAAGCTATACTTTCTTTCCTGTAAAACTAAATAAGAATTACATGAAGAATCTTACAGATATAGATACATATATGTGTATAATGGTGACATATGTGGCATATATTCAGCTACATCTCCAACAATGCTGACTTATCAGGCTATTTTTCAAATGTGATGTAAAATAATCTGAAAAGAACTATATCTTATTAGAAAAAAGGACTGCTGCAGGAAAAAAGTCAATAAAGCCAAGCAAATAAGTCAATATTAAGCTTGTTGAAGCAGTGTGACAGATCTATAAGGAACCGAAAGCATAATAGGACTTTTTTTTTTTTTTTTTTTTTTCCCCAGTAAGGAAATGCATAGAAGTATGTGAACATAGTCATGTTCATATGTGTGAACATGTAGGTAAATACATAAAGGAATCCTTTCCAACCTGCAGGGCTGCATCCAGCTCTGGGGATGCACAGCAAGGACAGGGACTTGCTGGAGCCAGGCCAGAGGAGGCACCAAGGGGATCAGAGGGATGGAGCAGCTCTGCTGGGAGGAAAGGCTGAGAGAATTTGGATTGTTCAGCCTGGAAAAGAGAAGGCTCTGGGGTGACCTAACTGTGACTTTCCAGTCCCTGAAGGGAGCCCACAGGAAAGATGGAGAGAGACAATTGACAAGGGACTGGAGGGACAGGAAAGAATAAGAAACAGTTTAGATTAGACATTAAACATAAACTCTTCCCTGTAAGGGTCATGAGACACTGTCATGGCTTGCCCAGAGAATTTGTGTATGCCCCATCCCTGGAGGAGTTCAAAGGCCAGATTGGATGGGGCTCTGAGCAACCTGGTCTCATGGAAATTATCCCTGACCACAACAGAAGAGTTGGAATTGCATCTACAAAGTTCCTTCCAACCCAGAATTTTATGATCTATTTTGTTTAGAAGGATAGTTTCTTGCCTTCAGATTGGTTTGATGTATTAAAATAAATATCATTCCCACTCTTATATAGCACAAGAGAGAATCTTTTGGAATTGCATGCTAGGTATGCAGCAGGTGGATTAAGCAAAACTCATCCAAAATGCTCTTTGTGGATATACCATGCAGGTGTATTTTGTTTAAAAAATGTTTGTAAGGGGAAATAGATGAGAGGCAAGGTTCTGCTCAATGGTGTGTGTTACATTTAACAGATGAAGCTTCATGTCTTACTAAAACTGAATTACATTTATTAGTATAAGATAAATCATCTTTCCAGTTATAATATAAAAAAATCTTTAGGAAAATTTTTACAAAAAGAACAAGAAGAAAACATTCTTAAGACAAAAATTGCACTAAAAATCTTATAAGCAAAAAGTTAATAAATTCTATGTGTTGTCTGGAATTGGGTTTTAGTGTGATTAATATTTTAACAGTATAATCAAATTATAAACCAATTATTATTGCTAGTCTAGTTATAAGAATGTTAACATTAGATGCTCAAAGCCCAAATCTTCTCATTATCTCTATTACAGAAAAGCTTTGTTACGCCCTTGAAATCCTCATAACACTCTTAATGTTGTTATTCATTAACTTTGTAGTATCTTTTGGGTGTTATGTTCATTCTTCTGATGCTACTCCAGATCCTAAGACTGACATAGATAATTTTCTTCAATTAACTAGAAAAGACTTTTACAAGGAAGGGGTTTACAATGAGTCATCAAGCATCTCACTATTTTGATAAAAGTATGATGTTAATGGTTGGCCCTACCTTTGCATGACTCCTTATGTAGTTTGCTTAGACCAATAATTTTCTTAAATTTGTGGTTTAGACTTTTTTATTGATTTATTAATTTTATTAATTTATTAAAATCTATGGTTTGTATCTTTTCTCCCCTCTCATTCTAATCTCTAAAGCTTTTTTCACCTGATTGACAGAGTTAGACTCCTTTCATGACTGGCAACCAATGTGTTTTTCAGTCTGAGGCTTCTGACATGTTTTATCTGTATTTCTTATACCACAGAATCATAAAACTATCTGCTGAACCTTAACCTAGTTCAGCCATTGTAAACACAGACCTCACATCCTTAATTTTAATGACTTAAATATATTTAGATTGACTATAACATTGACTTTGGCAGTTCAAAACAAAGACACCTTGTTCTGAGTAGAAAAAGTATTGTAACAATTGTGCTTCTACTATAATATATTTCATTATTTGAATTGCTAGATCTAAAGTAAAAAAGAAAAGTATTTTCCATGAAAGAATCTAATCAAATATGTATAAATATTAGCAAGCTCAGATTATCTCAAAGTTTCAACTACATTTTTTATTTATAATAATTAACAAGAACAAAAACCTGAAAAATTCCTTAAGTTCCCCAACAAAACAAAAGAAAAATTCAATTTATTCAGAAGTTGAACCCATAAGAAATAAATACTGGCTTAGTTGCCTGAAGATGTTGGTTTTATTGGAGTTACCAAGAAAGAGACATAATTACTTGTTCTTCTCTTTCTGGTGTACAATTTATTTCTGTGTCCCTGGACAATTCCATTATTGGTATTCAACTATAACTCAAACCATCTGACAGAGAATATTTTGTAGAAATCCATAATGCTGAATGTATTAAAGATGCATTGAGATTGTTTCATGAGTAAACTGGGCAGTTTCAAAGTACTCTAAAAATCCAGTAAAGCTCTCATTTTGCAAGTGAAAACACGTGTTTTGTATATTTGCATGGGAATACTTTATGACAAGCCAAGAAGAAAAGAATATTAACTTTCTTTCTTTATACATGCCTTAAAAAACAAAAGGAATACTTCTCCAAAAATTGTAAACCTCTTTTTTACCTAATAGCTTAGAGTGTTGTCACTTTGGCACTATTGAAAACAAGGTCAGGTTTTAATCCAACAAATCAACATACACAGTGGCTCTGATCCAACATAGATGTTACTTGTATGTATAAATTGTACATATAAATATATAATTTTGTATATTTTACATATATACTCAAGTGCTTTAATGGCCTAGGAAAAGAAAAAAGAAATAGGGTCAGAAGAACTTCTAGCACTCTCAGCTTGACAAAGTCTACCAGAGTTCCAACCAGGCTGAAAAGTGTAGAGCAGTAAGCACGAATTTTGGGTTGGTTTTATTTTTGTAACAGTTCTTTTAAGGTCAATTTTACATTTCCTTCTTTCTTATTTATGTCATTATTGAATTTTTGTCTCTTTTTCTACCATTATAATTATCTGTTTAAGATGTTCTCCTAAAAGAGACACCAGAATTGCTGTTCTTTTTGTGCCTGGCTGCAGATTTGTCCTTCCCATCTTCAGAGATAGCCCTGAAGTGTGTCTCCTGTCAGAACTGGCATTAAAATATCATTTTACAAACCAAAGTGTATGAAGGAGTACTCAATATTTTGTCGTACAAAATTTACTTTCCTTTCTTAGTGTTTCATAACCATTTAAACTAAGGTTTTAAAGGGCATGGGGTTGTTTCTTGGTAGCCAGTCAAGAGGACTGTGCTGAAAGTATTTACAGCTGTGCTTCTGATTGCAACTGGCAATAATCCCAGACATTGCTTGTTTTCAGGTGTCTGCAGAAAGGCTCAAAACTATCTGATGGAGATTAGAAATGCTCTTTCATTTCACTCTGCCTCTTCTGTAAAACTTTATACTCAGTTGTCTATCCCAGAACTCAACAGTTATGTTGATGTATTCTTTAGAAGTATGAATCTTTTCAATTATGTCTTCAGTTAAGTTACCTCCCCTAAATCCAGCATACTTTTTAAAATCTGTGTAAAATTTTAGGAACAAAGCACTGAACCACAGTATCTACCCTAAAGAAACCCTAAAGAAAAGCTTAATGAACCCTTTTAGAGGTTCAATTTTTGATTGTGCCACAAACAAAGAAAGGTAGGCATTAATTTCACTACCAAACAATATCTGTGATTCTTTTGAGATGTCCAATGCCAAAATTGGTACTTCCCCTAAAAATTTTCTTTATGCAGGGATATCCCTCAGAAAAAACCCACCCCCCTCAGCTGGCTTTGGCCTTTCTGGTCACCTTGAATCTGCCTGGGAAACATTGAGGCTCTGTTCCTTCCTTCCTATGGAAAAGAATCAACCTTCTTGTCCAGGGGCTTTGGCCAAAATTAGAATTTGGTCTCCTAAATTCTCTATAACCAAGGGTTACTCCCAGACATGAGTACAGTGAATGATGCATTCATTTCTTTGTCAGGTTGGACAATCAGTCTGGAACAGCAGAAGCCTGTCTTCTTTAGATATCAGGGGATATGTAGTGTCCTGATACCTGGCAACTATATAGCTATTCCTTCAGAAGACTTTTGAATAAATATCTCAGCACTTTCAATTCCTTTTGCAATACTACACTTGAATACCTGAGTTCTTGTAAAGCTAGATTTAATTTTTACTTAACAAGTATATCTATTAAAATTGCCACAGAATGTAATGACTGTGGGCTCCTGTCTTTCTAAAATTTTGTCCTTTAAAAAAAAAAAAAAAAAAAATCTTTCTAAATTACTAAATTATGTGATTCTTCTAAATAACAAGAATCAGCAAACATTTTGCATTTTCATAAATAAAAACTTCAAATAGTAACGAGGTGACCAAACCCATAGGAGAGATAACATAAATTTTCATTCCCCAAAGGAGTTACTTTAAAGACCTTGATGTGATAATGTCACTTCCTCTCACTTTCACTAAAGTTTACACCTTGTCATCCAAGTTCTGTGCCTAGGAGGGCATCTGGAGAGGATATTTTGCTCCATCTACAGTAGGTTGGTACACTAAAGAGTACCTCTCCCCTTGACCAAAAAATATGATTTCACCAGTTGTAAGTTAACATCATGACTAGTTTTGACCACAAGTATAGTTCTTAAACAGAAAAAAACCCAGATAGTCGCATTTCTACCTCTTGTTTACATTAAAAGTAGATTGCTTTTCAATCAAATTCTCTTCTCATTTCAGACATGGAATGGTTTTCTGCTCTAAGTGTTATTATTTCTGAAAGAAATTAGATGACAGAAATGTTTTTCTCTGTAAGTACTTACAAGTCTTGTTATGAGGCCTGAATAATAAGTAGTTTTTCTATCCTCATCATATATTTTCTCCTAATTCTGATAGTATATAGGACAAAGAAACCACACAGGGTACAGAAAACTTTGAATATTCTCTTTAATAGAAAGAAGTTTAAGAATAGTGGGACAGATGAAGAAATTATGAAGCCAAATCAATATGACATTTTTATAGATTTCAAGATATTAGAATAAACTTAGAATCTATAATGCAGAAAAAAATTGTTTTGCAATTAACTACACATCTTAATTGATTTCCAATGCTACATTCTTGGCTGTGTTTGACAAAACATTGTTTTGCATTTGTTTGTAGGTTGTTCTCCTCATCTGAGAACAAAAGAAATATAGCCCCCACACTTTAAAACCAAACAAACAGAGAGCAATTTGCACAGCATTTGGGTCCCTGAATCAATTTATTTCTACTGTTATCTTCTTACCTCTTAATTTTTAATTGCTATCACTATTTTTGTATGGCTTTTTTATGAAAGCAAAGAGTTCACAGTTAAGGTAAAGCTCTTCTGGATTTATGGTTGAATTCCTTGGATATATGGTTAGTTTGTAATTCACTTCAGACTGTATAATGAAGTCAGATAAAAATTAAAGTTTGTTGGAGGGAGAGGACATGAGGACACAACAAACCCAACAAAACCACAGCCAAAACACTAAACTTTTAGATATAGGAACTACTTTCATCTGCAAGTGATTCTTTGTGCTCTATGTAGAAGTTAATTGGCATGGGACAGAGGTGCAGGGTATTTAATCTGAAATCTTTAAATACTTTAAATACTTTAAATGCTTTCTGTTAGAGCTGATCCAGATCTTAAAAAAGTCCCTTCTAATTTCAGCAACTGCAGGCAAAAGGCAACATGAGATGAAATGGTTGTCCTGTCTGACAAGAAAGATTTTCCAACAAAACCTGGTCAGGGGCTGCTTTGGTTCGATAGATAGGTTTGGGGTTTTTTGTTTCTTTGTTGTATTTTGGGGGTTTTCGTTTGTTTGCTTGTTTCACTTGGTGATTTTTTCTCCCCATTTTTTTTCTGTTTAAAGAGATATCTGGATATTTTAACACTTCCAGAACTAAAACATAATTTTCACTGTGCCTTAAGAGACAGGTAATACATTTTCCAGCTGAAAGGAGATAATCACTTTTCTCTGAACATAAAAAAAAAAAATCTACGATTTATTATGCTTTACATTTTGAATTATGTTATATTTGCCTTATATTTTAGTTTATAGTTTTAAGGCAGCATTCCACGGACAAAGAAAGGAACTGGTTTCCTGATGGGGAAAAAAAGAACATTTGGGGTTGGAAAAAGGAGTATGTGAATAGGAATGAACTGCCTTTGAGGAAAAAGAGTGATTGTTTTTATTTTTTTTTTTTTTTACAGTGGGCAATAAACCTTGAAACGTGTGTATTTGGTGTATTGGAATATATTTAGACACATGGTAGTGAGTATATTTTGGCTTTGTGTAATAAGGACACCCTGAAATGATACCTGTGACAATGTACAATTTTAACTTGAAAGGTTTTGATGTGCTATAAATATGTTACTACTTTGGATGTTACTCTGCATGTTACTCAATCTGGCAGAACTTGGAGAATGTGGACACGTAAAGTGTAGGATTGCAATCCCACAATAAAGGGCTAAATATCCCTCACAATGTTTCATTCATTGATTAACATCTCCATAAATAATATTTTGGTTGGCTTCAAGATGAAAAGCAATTAAAGTTGAATCTTATAATTATTTAAGCATTACTTATCCTCTCTTTAATTTCAGTTTCATCTGATTTATTGTGTTTTAAAGCTCCTGAAAATTATGTTACATATTGTTATAGAGAGAGAATTCACAATGATTACAAAGTTTCATGCCTACAGTAATTTCAGTTTCCTTGCTTTAATAAACCTATTACTTTCTATCAAGGATGATGTGATATAAGAACTCCTATAAGAATCCTTTAATTTTTTCACCCCAAAATACATGACTATTACCTTTCTGCATTTTAATTTCTTAAAAACATAAGTGTTTTGCAAGAAAAATAGTTATTGTGCTCCTAAAAAACAATCTTTTTTTGATTTCTTTTTCATCTAGAGACCAACTTCATATATCACTATGTCAGAAGAATTTTTATTTTTCAAACTGATTGATAATACATTTTTATATTTAATTTTTAATGATACAAATATGAGGATAGTTCAATTTCTCTGTTAAAATCCTCTAAGCATGTGAATTTGTTAGTGCTGTGTACAAATGATAGACTTGTCAGAAGCTAAGATTTGTGAGTATGAACATGTATATAATGTCTCATAAATCCATTAAAGTATATATTAAAGTACATATTACATTTAATCCATTAAAGTACATATTACCTGTCTATCCAATCAGGTAATTACAGGGTGTGGTTTTTTTGCTATTTTTGTTATCATTTTATTAATATTACTGATAGATAGTGTCCAGACATTTCAAATACTGTCTAGAGTTTTGAAACCATGTATGTAAACTTCACTATCATATATCTAGAAAATATTTTTCTTTCCTCCCACTCCTAAGCATTTCTCTAAGCATGTGCCTGATATAGTTTTTAACAGTAATGATAATGAGACTTTCACTTCCAAAACCAGAAAAGGCTTGAAATTCTTGAAATACATAAAAACAGGTGAAGGGGGGGTTGTAACACATATAAACAAAAAATATATCTAGTTAAAACACTGAAAGACAAAAAATGGTTAGTTACCGTTTCTTAGCATATCATGTCTTTTTTCATGTGAAGTTCATATGTATAAAACTGACAGAGAGTAGGTTTAGATTAGGTATTAGGAATAAATTCTTCTCTGTGACAGCACTAAGGAACTGGCACAGCTTTCCAGAGAAGCTGTGGCTCTCCCATCCCTGGAAATGTTCAACGCCAGGTTGGATAGGGCTTGGAGCACCCTGGTCTAGTAGAAGGTGTCTCTGCTCATGGCAGGGGTTGGAACAAGAAACCCAAACCATTCTATGATTCCATGATCTTCAAGTATTTTTAATTTCATTTCCATTAATATTTTTATGTGTCACTAGTTCTACAATTTCACTTCATAAGGAAATATTAATATATTTTTAGAAATAATTTCCTGGACACTGCATTCTATTTCAGGTGTAGATTATTTTTTAAAGTCTTAGAACTCAATCTTCCTAAAATTTATTGTCTTAGAGGTCAGGATATGTCTTTACTTCACTGAAGTACAGAAAATTTTATACCAATGAATCTTGCCCAGAAAGTTAAAATCACCTCCCTATACCTGTTCTTGACATAGAAGTAAATGACCTGGTTCTGAATCTGTATCAAAGAATAGCTTAACATTATGTGAATCTGATTAAAAGATCAATAATTTCTGAAAAATCAGTTTGTCTACAGGTTAATTTGTCTATTAGTTTATTGTCCTTAATCTCAGCAAGCCTTTCTTCTGAAGACATCCCCAATAGTTTTGCTTGTCTGCTTTTAAAAAGTATGTATTTAGTCTTCCAATATTTCTTTTGATAGTTGACAAGCATGTTTTTACTACCACATAGCACATTTTTTTCCTTTCCCATCATTTTTCTGATCAAAAATTCTATTTTTAATTGACATATCATTAGCTCTTCTTCCCCATTTTTTATCTCTAATTTTTCCTTTATTTCTCTATGACTAATAAAGTAACATAATTACAGAGTTTAAGCAGCTCCAGATTTGACTGTGAACATTCAATCTTCCTGATAATTTGGTGGTATCTTCTGAGATAAACTGCTTAAGTTCTTTTTTATCTGTTTGAGTTTTTGTATTTTTCACTGGAGACTATGCTATTACAGAATAGTAATTCTTCCACCTGTATAAAATGAGAAAACTTGCACATAGCAATGGTCTTGTTGAATAACTAGAAAATATTAACAATCAGACAAACAGCAAAACAACAGTATTGGACTCTTTTTCTCAATGAACTGATGAATGCTGTGTCCTAAGCAGATTTCTGTTTATGAGCATAATTCTTTTCATAGAATCATCAAATCATAGAATGATTTGAGTTGGAAAGGACATTAAAGAGCATCTGCAACCCCCCTGCCATGGGCAGGGACACCTTCCACTAGACCAGGCTGCTGAAAGCCCCATCCAGCCTGGCCTTGAACACTATTAGGGACAAGGCATTTTTCTCTTGGGTGATAACTTCTACTTCTATCATGAACAATTTCACTCTTTGAGCAATATTATTTTGGCGTGCTGCAGTCCAGGACACAATATCCAAATGCTTTTTTATACAGCCTGGGAAAGCACCTCCAGGTTCTGGATCACCTGTACCAGAAAACATCCCAGGAAAGCCTTACAGAGGCTCAGTCAATAGCAATATTTAGGCTTCAAGTCTTAGACAACTTTTTAAATTGGGTAGAAACTTGACGAAAATTTTTAAGAATATGTCATCCCTCCTCCTTCTTAGAGATCTCCTTCAAGCTAATGCAGACTTTAAAACTGGACTGTTGAGCCTGCTGGACAAGACATGTTCTACACCACTGGAAGAAAATAGTGCTTCTGCTTTATCATAGGAGCTCAGGAATTATACAGTAATAGGTGATTTTTGAGAAAGATTTCTTGCTCTTCTTCCAAGTGAGCTGACAAGCCTGTTCTGGTGATAAAAGCAAGTTTAGAAAAAGTAAATACAGATCTCACCTGCCATGGCTTACTTTCCAAAAGAGGAAGTTTTCAGCAATGTAATGCTGGCTGCACAACTTCACAGTTACTTAGTGAATATCTGTAAAATCCACCCTGTGTAAAATTATCACTTCTTGAAAAACTAGCATGAAAGTCTTTGCTGGCATATTTGGGTCACCTCATGCATTTCTTCAGTATTTGATATTTGCAGCACCTTTTTTCCTTTTGTCAGTTATTGTGATGCTTCTTGTACCTTGTATCTTGATTATTATTTAGAGTTCCTCAAAATTTCTGCAGTGCTGAGACAGTAATCCTTGTCAGACTAAAATAAGTCTGAACCAAATGCTTGGTATTTTTCTTTTGTAGAAGAAGGTAATAATAAGATCTTCTGAAGGAGTATTTAAGCACAAGTTATTAAATTACAATGCTCTGCAGTCTTGTTTTGACCACGGCAAAAAATATTCTGCATTTTTTCTTCTGCAACATCTCCATTATTTTTTTTATAATCTAAATTATTCCATCTACTTGGATAGGAGATTTACTATGTTTGTGTCTTCTTACAGTTTTTTGTGGGGTTGTTTTTTGGGTTTGTTTGTTTGTTTGTTTGTTTGTGGGGTTTTTTTTTGTTTGTCTGTTTGTTTGTTTGTTTTACTGGCTTTACTTTCAATTCTATTTAATATACATTGTAGACAATAATACACTGGGGTGCCTTTCTTGTCAAACCTGGAATACTGGTCAAGGCTACCATGGGACAACCAGTGAGAGCAATTGCTTCTGTATGATAAAAATGTACCTAAACCAGAACTTGAGCCATGTCTTGTCTACATTAAATTAAATATTTTGTTTAAATTTACTGTTTTAAATAATTCTGACAACTAACATACTAAAATTATTCTGTGTACCTGTGTACTCCCTCAGTGTCTAGAAGCCAGATAAGTGGGGGTAGAAGTCCAGAAGTGTTTGACTCTTTTGTAAAATCACAATTCCTGGCTTTCTTGCACTAGGGAGCTAACA
Organism: Cisticola juncidis; assembly: GCA_013400215.1. Lineage (NCBI taxonomy): Eukaryota > Metazoa > Chordata > Aves > Passeriformes > Cisticolidae > Cisticola > Cisticola juncidis. The sequence goes on along the minus strand of VXBR01003333.1, from coordinate 161,496 downwards.
GTAGAAAACCATGGAAGAGAAAAAAATTTCCTTTGAAAATGATGATTTCTAAGAATGTATATCAGGGTGGGCTTGATGAATTTTCAAAGATTTCTCAAACTTTTAAAATTTTGTCAGAAATTTTTATTTCAATATCCTTCTATAAATATAAATACTATTCTTGATTGTTCTTGTTTGAACTTCAGGGTCTGGAACATCTGTGTTTTGTTGTTTTTTTTTACACAAAATACATTTCTCACATTAATTTGAGATTTAGTCAAGCTAAAGAAAAAAAATCCTGTACTTTTTAATTTAAAAATTTGTTTTTATTCAGAATGGTATCAGTCTCCACAGTGAAAATAATATTCAATTTTTTAAATTGTTTTGACTTCAACAGTATATTTTGATTTGTTTTTCTCGTTTCTGAACTTAAACTGGACCCTTAGCTCTTCAGTTTCTCTCTTTCTGATCTCTAGTAAAACATAGCTTTGACTTGCAGTGAAGAGTGTGTGTCTCCCCTCTTTCTGTGTGCTTTATTTTCCATTCCAATTAAGACATTCATATTGATTCAGAAAGATGTTTTTGTAAGTGTGCTTTTTGGTCCATCAGTGTTCAAAGCCAGGTTGGATGGGGCCCTGAACAAGCTGGTCTAGTGGACAATGCCCTTGGCCATGGCAAAAGGTAGGAACAAGGTGATCTTTAATATCCCCTCCAACCCAAATTACTTTTTTGATTCTATCATTCCAGCTAAATGCACTATCTTTTCTATTGAGAAATAATTTGAATCCTGCTTTTTTTGTGTTTAATCTCTGCATCTTTTTATTTTAGATAAATAATCATACAAGTGAAAGAGAATTTTATACAATAGGTGCATACTGATCCTGAATATTTAATACTGTACTTAAGTCATAATACTGCTTTTATCTCCTCTTCAATGTTTGTGGTGCTTTTGTGTGTATATTTCCTATTTCTCTTCAGACAAGTCTTGATTTAACTTAGTAATAAAATAAATCTCAGTCTAAAACTTGAATATATCCAGTGTTTTATTTTAAGTCATCTATCTCTACCTCTAATCCTAATTAATTAATTATTTGCTGAGTGATCTCTCCCTGTCCTTATCTTGACCCATGGGTTTTTGATACCTTTTTTTCTCCCTGTACAGCTGATGCAGGGACTGATGGAGTGAATTTTGTGGGCTTCTGGCATCCAGCCAGGGGCATCACACCACAGTCAGTAAAAAGTCTTTAAATAATAAAGTCTTTAAATAATGTGCTGGGAAATATCTTGGGCAAGAAACATTTATCTACCAGAAAACCACCTAAGATTGTAGCAACAGAGTGCTTCATGTAAAATATGTTTAAATCCACATAAACACAGAGAAAAAATAGCTCTATTCCAAAGATCAAATTCTCCTGCTCTATGTGTTAGCACAGCTCCCATGGGCACCCTTATGACATAATTTACATCTGAACACAGTTAGTCTAACTTAATTGCAGCTTTGTGTATAATTAATTATATTATCAATCTGTCTCCTTAATGTTCATTTGGATTTACAAGTTTTTATGATATTAGCAGAACAAAGAAGAATATAAGAAGCTGTGCATTTTTACCTTGGATTTTAATACATCCAGCAGGTTTGAACCCATGAGGAGAAGACAAAAAAAAAAAAAAAACCCAAAAAAAAACAAAAAAAAAAAAAAAAAAAAAAAAAAGGGAAGACTGCAGCTAAATGTAATTAGGAAACATATTTTAATGTATTCCAGAACAGTTTTTATCCATTTTGGGGTTGTTTTTTTGTTTTGGTTTTGGTTTTGGGGGGTTCTGTTTGTTTCTTTGTTTGTTTTTTACTTTAGTTGGCTTTTCTTAATTACTGTGTTCTTTAATAAAAAGCTGGTAGTGGTGGGAAAAATGTTAGGATGAATATGATAAAAATTATCACTTTGGTTTATGATTTCTGTTTGTTTGGTTTTTTTATCCATGCAGAGAACCTCATACATATTATGGTTTCATGTACATCTTACTCAGTCTTCTACCATAGCTGCTGTATCTGCAGGCTGTGTATCCTCTAAATTCACTCTTACACTAAATTTATACTTTTAACTTGTAAATAGAAAGGCCTTATCTTTATCTGAAGTTATTTGGTTTGTGAAAGAGCTGGATTAAAACTGTCTGATGCTCTTCAGTTGCCATTTATTCTATTTTAAGTTTTAAAAACCCTAAATTACATAATGAACTACAGATTCATGTGCCTTGAATCAAGAAATTTTCTGTGAACAAAGCCAGAATTCACACTGATGGGATAGACCACAACACCCATGTTTGGGGAACTGACATTAGAAATTGCAGCAATCTAGTGTGAAACTATCCGCCTTTAGGGTCTGCAGTGAGAATTAATCACAACATACAAAAGAAACCCAAAATAGAATATAAAGCCACCCATAGACTGAGATGCGGATAGCTCAAGAAATTTGACTTTCAATGAGATGAATTCCCACTCAAATTGGTGTTCACACCAGTTTGACTCTAAAACAGATTTTGTGCATGGTCTTACTATTCAATTGTTTAAAAATTGTTTATGTTGAACAATGTTCTCTCACACTGTCGTACCTAGACTTTCATGAAGGAGAAGGTCTATCTATCTGGGAAGAATTTCTTCACTGAAAGGGCTATCTAGCATTGGAATGAGCTGCCCAGGGAGCTGATGAAATCACCTGAAATTGTTCAAGAAATGACTGGATGTGGCACTTGGTGCAAGAGATTGGTTGACAAGGGAGTGATTGGTCAAAGGTTGCACTTTATAATCATGAAATTATTTCCAAACGTAATAATTCTATCTACAATTTTATGATTCTATTTTCCCAAAAGCACAAAAACACTATACACCAGAAACCAGCCAAACACAACCATTGATGCACATTGCTATTTTCTTCTGCTTTTTGTATTTACTCCCCTGGAATTACCACTGTCATTTTTATAAATACCTCTTGGGTTTCCCACTGCAACTGCTCACTCTAAATGGAAGTGTTCAGGCTCAGACTCCGCTGTGCTTTCTCCTTTCTTTGGAGGCTGAGCCTCAAGGACTGGGTGCAGAGAGGGAGCCACAGCACAATCCTACTGCTGCTAGAGTCCAGGCAAGCTCCCTTCAGGAAGAGATGCTGTGATGGAAAAGGGATCTTTGCAGGGTGTGAGCATTACCCAGGAAAAATGCCACGAAGCTGCTGAGCCCAGAGAGGTTCTTGGGTGCTGGCTCAAGAGTGTTTGGCTGTTCCACTGTGTGGTGTCAGGACATAAGGTTTGGAGAGGTGCAGTGGCTGTCTGAGGTCATCAGGAACAAAAGGAGGAGCTCAATTACAGATCTCATGAGGCAGCCCTCATTCACTTGGTTAATAAACCATGATGCCTCTCTGAAGCAATGTTAGTAAACACTGCATCACGACATGTGCCTTAAAAAAACAAACAAACAAACAAAAAAAAAACTAAGCAAATTATCCTTTTTTTATTTAGTTTTGTTTATAGTGGAATAAGATTCCACAACTTACCATCATCTCCCCAGAAATCTTTTGCTAAATATCTCCAGTAAATTCAATACTTCTCTACAAAGTGAAAAATAAAATAAAATGCTTCAGGTAAGATTGTTTATTGTCATATACCTTATTGTCATTTTAAAGTGAATTTTGAAGGTAAATATCCATTATAGAACACTGACACCATCCCTATCTATAGCATGTAAGGATATAGAATACTGAAACTTAATTCAACAATTATGTAGCAGTAACACACTGAAAAACCTGTTCAAGTGCACTGAAATAAAAACTAGTACATTGGTAACCCCAAGATAGCTGACTGCTCTTATCAGTAAAACTTGTGACTTTGATACCTGCAAAATTTTGTCATGTAACTGTGTATCTATCTACATGTGCATAATTTCATACAAATTTAAAACATCTGGTGCCTCTTTCCTTAAAACTTGAGGATACACATTTTAATATTTTCTCACATAAACAGAAGGAAAGAGACATGCTGCTTTTGTTTTCTTTTCAATACAATTGTTTTCTTAGCAAACCAAATGCAATAGGTACACTACTTACGCATACATATATATATATCTACACACAATATACGTCATACTATATTGTACATATCCTGTATATTTATGCTTAAAACCCTGGGCAAAACCCACATGGTTACTCATTAGTATTTTTAACCAATATTCTGACTGTAAGATTTTACAATGAAATGGATTTGTAGGCATAAGATTTATAATTTATCATTACTTTCATTTTAGTAATTTAGTGAAGTGGAGGTGGAAACGAAATGTGTGCATGCTGTGCAAAGCTGATGAATCCATCTACATGCAGTCATTCTCCAGCCAATGGAAGGTGGGTAAGGCAAAGTGAAAAAGAATTGTCTCACTTCAGAAGAACACTTGAAAACCAGCCTTGGGTAATTGCAAATTTTAATATTAAAGCGTTCAAAAAAAGATCTGCTGAGCACATTACATCTCTCTTTAAAAATATAGAAGATTAAACTCATAATATTTGTCGCAGTTATTGGTTAAATGGCTTACATTTTTCTCTTATTACCCAAAAGCCTGTAGGAATCCAGCAGCAGTACTCATTACTACCTCTCAGGTTTGCTGCTGTAAAATTAGCCAAATTTTCTAACTTGATAGAAGTCATCTCACACATATCAAACACGAGAAAACGTCTGCAGACAGAAAAGGAAGAGGAATTTCAGTCTGAAATGTGAGCTCTCTCTTTTGTGCATGAAGATTTAGATTATTCTCTTTCTCTCTAGACTAACCTTACAGAGGTGATCCAAGGCTGGGTATATTGAGGACAAATTGTTTCTTGACCAATCTGGTGGCTTTCTGTGAGGAAGGGACTGGAACTATCAACAAGGAAAGACAGACTGATGTCACCTACCTAGACTTCTGTGACTTCTGTAACTTCTTGTCCCGCATGACATCCTTATCTCCACATTTGAGAGACATGGCTTTAAAGGGTGGGCTGTCTGAGTAAAGAATTTGCTGGATGGGCACAGCCAGAGGGTTTTGACCAGTGGCTCTGTGTCCAGGTGCAGGTGGCCCTTCAATATCTTTGTTAATGACAGAGACAGTGGGATTGAGTGCAGCCTCAGCAAGTTTGCAGATAACACAAAGCTGAGCAGTGCAGTTGACACAATAGAAGGACGGGATGCTGGGCAGGGGGAGCTGGACAAACTTGAGAAGCTGACCCATGAGAACCTCATGAAATTCAGCAAGTCCAAGTGCCAGGTGCTCCATGTATGTCAGGGCAAGCCCAGGCATGAGTACAGACTGGGAGAGAATCACTGAGAGCAGCCTGCAGAGAGGGACTTCTAAGTTCTCGTGGAAGAAAAGCTGAACAGAAGACAGCAGTGTATGCCAGCAGCCAAGAAAGCCAAGTGAATCCTGGGCTGCATCAAAAAAGGTGTGACCTGCAGATGGTGAAAGGGATTCTCCCCCTCTACTCCGCCTCTTTGAGATCCTATCTGGCTGCTGCATCCACCTCCAGGGTCTCCAGCACAAAATTGATGTGGACCATCTCACCATTATAGAGCGAGTCCAGAGGGAATGATCAGAGAGCTGGAGCAGCTTTCCTGTACAGACAGGCAGTGATATCTGGGCATGAACAACATCTGGGCAATTCACCCTGGAGAAGGCTCTGGGGAGACCTGATTGCAGCATTTGACCTACTTCAACCTCCTGAAAGTGGCTTATAAAAAAGAGGGAAAGAGACTTTTTTACACAAGCAAATAAGGCAGGAGGATAGACAAGGGAGAAGAGTTTTAAACCAAAAGAGAAGGGTTGATAGCAATTTTTTTTTTTTTTACACAGAAGGTGACGGAGCACTGCTACAGGTTGCCCACAGAAGCTGTGGATGTCCCATCCCTGGAAATGTTCAGGACCAGGCTGGATGGAGCTCTGAGCAGCCTGGTCTAGGGGAAGGTGGCCCTGCCCATGGGATTAGGTGATCCTTAAGGCCCCACCTAACCCAAAATTTTCTATGATTTCTTGATTCTATTGCTCTCATTCTGTGAAAACAAAGGAGAACAAGAGCAATAATTCCTTGTGTGTCTATTAGAGCATTTGTGTCACAGGCTTACTCTGGCACATACTGATCTCTGCTCCTGTGCAGCTGTCACAGAGCTCTAACCTCCACCTGTCTCGCGGGACTTTTCATTTATCCTTGATTTCAAGCATATTTTTGCTTTTGTTCTTTCTCCTTGTTTGCTGTGTTTTTTGACAGCAAGATGCCATGAATATATTAGATTTTTTTAATCTTTTATTTTTTAAAACTTAGGGGGAAATATAGTGCCCAGGAGAACCTTCCTGTCAGTCAGATGTGTATTAGAACCTACTTTTCAAATCCCTGATCCTTCCAAAATAGATTTTCCCTCTCCCCATTTTAAGAGCAATGTGAGTTAAGAGCAATACAACTGAAGGAACATAAATCCTTTTTTCTAGATTGTTGTATAGAAGAAAAGATCTTCAGCTATCATATCAACATTTTAAAGTCATGCACAATTCATTATAAACCTTTTCATAGTTATAGGTGTCTCTGTATTCAAATAGTTAAAATTACAATGAACAACAAAAGTTGTGTGCTTTTTAATTACAAAATTGGTTGTCAATATATCATTGCCTGCTGGCATATAATTGTCAGGGAAATTGTTTTTTCCTTCTGCAGTTTTGTTTTTCTGTGTTTTTTAGAGGAAAAGGAAATCTTTTTTTTTTCCTCAGTCAAGCTGTGCAAACATAAAAAATATTTATGCTTCGGTTACATTCCTAAGGGATAAATAGCAGTTAGGTAGCTAACACTAACTGAATTTCAATGCAAGTTAGGAACATCTCTGCCTTTGCAAATTTCTCCCCCTATAGAAAGTCAGGTTTTTAGCTATAGCACAGACTTTCCCTTGGTAGCATGAGGGAGCACCCTTATAATTAGAAACTTGCAATGAAATCTTAATGAGAAACATGAGACAATATATCATAATCTAATATAATGATACCTATTAGAACCTTAGAGCTCAACTCATCAGTAGTATACTTATGAATACTTATCTTCATTTTTAGGGAATTTTTGTAATTTAATGGATGGATGTAATCAGCAAGAAGACTGAAAGGAATACCTGATTGCAGACTGACCCTGGAGCAAATTGTGATATAATTCATGTTTCAGGCAGGATAAGACTAGTTTACAGAGGGAGAGAAAGACTTTTTCATTTCAATAGTTACAGCTGAAGAGTGAGAAAGTACGAGTCTTGCAATCCTCATTATTTTATTATAACAACAGCAGTAAAAATAGGCAGAGTGTGTCCTTTCTTGGCACGAATGTGGACAGAATGACCTGATCAGTATCCTCCACCTTCACATTTTTGTGGCTGATAACAATAATGGACATCTGGTAGCTGAGATTTTCAACATTGATTTGGGAATATATTGCATATATATTAATCAAAGGGTTTTCCTTTTTGAATTATAGATCAGAGACAATAGAACAATAAATAATACAAGAACAAGGTTGCTCTGAAGGAAATTTCAGAAAAGGGTTCCATAAGCACAGCAGGATGTGCTTTCACATCTGTCTGCAACACATTTTTGTGAAATTCCTGGAGATTAATCTTTTTAGAGTGTTCACGTATTTGTACGATTAATATCAAAAGTAATTTGTCAGAATTCATAAGGTCTGTCATTTGCAGATAGCTGTCATGAAGTTTTTACACATTAATAATCTTCTGTACTGCAAAATATTCAGACAATGTGATTTTAGTAGCTTACAGAAAGAATAGTAGTATAGCAGCCAACAGCCAAAAATGTAAAAACCATTAATTTTCAACAGTATTATTATTTTCTTGTAATACATCCTTTTCTCCTATTGCCTATTTATATTTCTACTTCCCATTTTCTGCTACTGCTCCTTATCTCTTTTCCCTTTCATCCCATTCTTATTTTCTCTTTCTTAATTATTTTTCCTCTTTCTTCTTGACACTCTCATTACATTTATTTTTATAAAGTCTCGTTAGAAGAGAGAGAGAACATTATTAGCAGTCCTGAGAATTTCGTGCTTATGAATTTCCAGTAATGAATGTTTTTTATATCATTTTTTACATTAGAGAAAATAAACTGGAACATGAAAGCACAGCTTAAGCCCGATGAGAATATCCCTTTTAAAGCTGTGTTAGTTGCATTAGTGGGATAGATAAAACTTTCTCCTGCCTGCACCCAGCACTACCTCAGGTCCCTCTCTGCTCCTGTGTTCAGTAACCTTCCTTCCTGCTCTTTCCCTGGTCACTTAGGCCAGACAATCTGAAAATATGTGTAAGTATGAGAGTACAGCACTATTATGTATTGGCCAGTCTGCATAGCAGATATCCTGGATGAAGGAGCTCCCAGGCCAAGCATTAAGAGACTCACTGGCCCTGATGGAAAATGTCAGTTTGCTACAAACATCAATCAGCCTCTGTTGCTACTTGCAGATGCCTAATGTTGAATCACTGTCTTCTGATTCTGTTTTTCAGATGCCACCCCAAGGGTTTTATAACTTTTCATGACAGTATTTTCCCTTTTGGAGCTCTGAACTGTTCCCAGTGCTTCAGCAGTGAACTTCTGAGTTTTCACTTCTGCCTTATCTTGTATCATTTTAGCTCACATGCCTCCTCAAGCACTGAAACCAGGCTCCCAGTAACACAGAGCCAGGGTCCAAATGCAGCCTGGGGACACAGAGAGCTGAGTCCTTGGGGGGAAGGTGACTCTTGGTCCCTTCCTCAGCCTGGCAGACCTGCCAGCCTCTCCATTCTTCTGGCAGTGTCCGTGGGAGGAAGTGCCTCTTTCTCACATTCAGCCTCTGTTTCTGTGCTATAAACAGTGCTGTCCTTCCTACAGAGCTTCTGTACTCACAGCAGCCACACTTAATTCTTGTACAGTTTGAGCCCCTTAAGCAGGATCATTTCAGCTATTTTTAGATTATATATCTTATTTCTATAAGCCTGTATCATTCTCTTGAGCCTGAAAATTTCTACTGAAGGTATCTGTTCTGCAGCATTTCAGCATTTCCCTCTGTCTCTCTTGATTACGTGTGTTGTTTTTGATACTTAATTTGGAAAAAGACCTAACATAGGATAAATGTACAAAATACTTCTGGTTTAGGAAACTGTAAGATTTAGGAATTTTAGTTGTCCTCCCTTGTGGGCTTCCTAATCTAAAATGCCTGTGTTAATGCTACATGAGTGGGAAATAATAGCTGCATGAGTCTCATGCTTGCATATACTTTCAGTAGCAGATCCTTTCTGTAACATAACTAATTCCAGCAAAGTATCTATGTGTAAAGAGAATGCAAAATGGAGCAGAATAAAAATAAGTAGAGACTAGTTAAAGTGTTTGAGGAAAAAAAAGTAAAAGTCATTTGGGGAATGAAAATGTTGTCATGAAGGCAATATTTTTCATTTGCTAATTTAGAGAAAATTGAGGCTTGGGCTACCAAAAGAATACTTTTTTTTTTTTTTTTTTTTTTTTTTTTTTTTTTTTTTTTTTTTTTTTTTCTTTTTTTTTTTTTTTTATATTTTTTTTTTTTTAAAAAAAAAAAAAAAAAAGGGGGGGGGNNNAAAAAAAAAAAAAAAGGGGGGGGGGGGGGGGGGGGGGTGGGCTGTAATAGAGGAAGGATAGAGCAAATGCTGAGCTATCAGACTGAATTTTAGGGACACTGACTGTGCCAGCAGATACTGACATGGGAGCTAGCTATTGGAAGATATGCTATGCCTAAACTCAACTGTGGTGCCCAGGGGTATTTTGTACCTTACCAAGGGTGAAGATGCTTATGCCCTTGATCCAGTCCAGCCAGATCAGAAAATGAAGCCACACTAATTCATTCCCAATTAAAATTGTTTTAAAATCAAGGTAACGTGGCCAGTTTTCCAGTAGGCTCATTTACACTTATTCATATGTAGTTCTGCATAATCTTTTTTTTTTTTTTTTTTTTTGTTTTTTTTTCCC
>VXBR01003333.1:130714-151482 GCA_013400215.1 Cisticola juncidis | reverse complement strand
TTATAAACTCAGGAATTTTGAGAAGCACCATTTGTTCATTTGCACTTACACAGCAATGAAAAGTTTGTTTTCAGCCAGGGCAAAGGTCTTGTAGTACCTCTACATATCTGACCCAATAATTGATAATTACCTAGCCATAGCTGCATGAGGTTTAGAATTTAAGATGATATTATTTCCCCCCTCTCCCCTCAGCTCTGTTTTTTTTCTACAGTTTCATAAATACCTTGCTGCTCTGAGGGACACTTCTACTATATGTTTCCTCTTTTGCACTGGTTTGTAGGACTTAGATTAAAAAGGAAACACAATTCGCTTAAGTCATAACACCCATAAAAATGAGTGCTAAATGTACTGGCAAGGATTCATTTCTAATTTTTCTACTTAATGGCAATTATATCATTAAATTAATAATTGAACTCTTAAAAAGGAAAAACCCTATAGCTTATCAGTAAGAATTCTGTGAACAAAAATGGGTTTTCACTGACCCCAATTGCCTTAGCTATTTTTAAATCACTATTGTTTTGAGCCCACCCTCGATTTCATCAGTCCTCCTAAGGACCTTTGTCCTAAACCATAAATAATGACTTTGATTCCTCTAGCAAAAATCACAATCAGAGTAATCTGCCTAAAAGGAGACAAAGGTGTGGCAATTTTTGGAAAAAATAAATAAAATATAATCCTAGTCTTATAGAATTGTGGTTAGGACTCTTGTGTTAATTCAGAACACATTTTACCCAAGGTTTTCTTTGACAAACTGCAAACTAATTCAAAAAGGATCCTATGATCCTTTCCAAAAGGAAAGCATTTTTTTTAAGAAGTAAGAAAAGGTCATGTCATCTTTTAAGAGCATATTTCGGACTGGAAAAATAAGGTGACTTCTTAGCTGTATCAAACTGTGATAATCTAGTTTCACCAGAGTGCTGGCTTGTCTGTAATATATCTGTCTTGACATGAAGTCAAATTGAGTTAGAAACCTTCAAGGATTTCAGAGCAATTCCCAAATTCATCAAATGCAGAAAAGAGGTAGGAGTTTAGCTGTAAACCCTTTTTCCTTGATCATGTGGCAGGCCAAAATTCACAAGCATTATCAAGGTAAATACTCAAGTGAATAGTTGTGCAAATATTTAGCCACAACTGTTTCTTTGGTAAACATCTTTTGCAAACAAAACTTTGCCATCTACAAATGTTTGCAGAAATGAAAGACAGAATCCAGTAAGTAATCTGACATATTCTGTGACCCTAAAAGAGTTATGAGATTTTCAGCATGCTTAAAAATGATAAAAAATATAGTTTTATATATGTGATGTCGCCGCCGTGCCTTTTCTAGAGCTTTTCGCTCCTGCCCTCGACTAGCTCAGGCACCGGGACAGCAGGTTCTCGTGTCCGACCGCACCGGGCGGCTGACACCGTGGGCTCTTTTCCCCAAAGGGGACTCGAAGAGATGTCAAAGCAGCGAGGCGGAGGGAGAAAAAAGAGGGTTCGAATCCAGGTGCAGCAGCAACAGGTTTATTCCCCTGGTCCTGAGCCCCAGATCCGACGCAGACACGCGGTGTGCAGGGGGTTTTATGGGGTTACAGAAGAGGAGGGAACAGGGGTGGAGTTGGCAACTTCTAACCAGTGGGATACAGTCTCGGGGAAAGTGAGGGTGAGTGATGGCACTTTGGACTAATTATCAGGAATGAGGAGGGGGGACTAAAAGGCGGGAAAGGGTTTACACGCGGGGGGATAAGGTCTGCAAAAGGCGCGAACCATTAGAAAAAGGCGGGAAGGATACACGCGGGGGAAGAGGGAACAAAGGGATACAGTTAGGTAGGGGGCGGGGTCCATAGAACTGAACGTAATACAAAGGAATTAAACTTTACATTTAACAGAACTTATTATGAAGCAACATATTCAAAAAAACATGCAATGCCACAATGTGAGAAAAAAATAAGAACAGTGTTCAATTGGAAGATAGTTACACGTTAAAAAAATATTTCTAGATCTGCTGCTCATAGCTGTTCAAGATTGATAACAGACTGGATTTGTGAACCCCCAACAATTGTTCAGTGGTTGGGAGACCAAAGGCTAAGCAGTGAATCCGCTGCTTTATGGTTGATACAAGGTCCCTTCCCTTAGGTGAAGATGAGATCCCTAAGGACCCATTACATTTTGAAACTCTGGAAAGCAGCTCAAACAGTAGTTTTCAGTTTGTGACCTTAGAGATCTTGAGGCTTTTCTAGGTCTGTAAAAGGTGACTAACAAAATCCTTTCTTATTTTGATGATCGCTCACATCTCCTCTTCATAGGTCCCTCTGAAAATATTAGGTGGCCCCACATTATGATTGTTATTTCCAGTCAGTAATCATATCCCACTTGTCCTCATTGTAAAGGAACTAATAATTTGCTTGAAAATCAAGTAAAGAGGACACTTCAACCATCATTGTGTAGTATGAAATCACTGGTAAATTATCTTTAAAACAAACAAGGAGAAAAGGCCAAAACTCAGTGGGGGTGAAAAAAATGGTACACTCAAATAGATCATCTTTGATTGAAGCCTTCCAGTCCTAGAAAATTGGAGCACATGTCATAGGACTTCAGATAATTCGTAATCATTTTGTATGTCTTTTTTTGCATCTTTCTCAAGAATACTGCAAACTCTTAATAATGTTATTATCTGCTAACAGCTGCTTCCTACAGCAGGATGTCTTATTCCTCTTAGTCTGTTAGAAACTTTCTTACCCACAATTCTTCCAACTGCCATGAGCAATCTGCCTCTTCCCAGTCCCAGTCACGCAAAAATTGAGATTTTTTTTTAAGTTTTTGAAATCTTAAGAAAAAGACAAACTAATTTTTACAGTGCATCTTAATTTTTTTGTTTCTTTAAAACATTGTATACCAATTTGCATAATTTATATTTTCAGTTATTCCTCAGTCAGCCACAAGGAGAATACTTTTGGAAAGGTCATGAAAAGCAGAATGCTTTTTCACACAGGCATGTTGTGATAGGGCAAGGTGAGACAGTTTTAAGCAGAAAGGTTTAAATTGGATGTTAGGAAGAAATTCTTTCCTATGAGCATGGTGAGGCACAGGAATAGATTGCTCAGAGAGGCTGTGAATTCCCCATCTGTGGAAAAATTCAAGGTCAGGCTGGATGGGGCTCTGAGCAACCTGATCTAGTGGAAGGTGTCCCTGCCCATCTCATAGGTCCCTTCCAACCCAAATAATTCTATAATTCTATGTATAATTACATCTATACAGTTCCTAGATGAGAATTATTTTACAGAAGATTAAAGGTATTGAAAACATTTTCAAATGGAGAAGTGGTTTTGATTGAGTGCTATGAGGCCTTTTTTTCTGGTTTTCATTTTTTCATTGTAAGATTTCCGTTTTTCAATTCAAAGGCAGGATTTTTACTAGTTTATGCCTTTGTGACTTGAGTATCAACATCTGTGCTTATCTTTAGAAATGTCATTCATCATTCATAGCTTGCACAAATGCTCATTAGAAAAACTGAAGATACAAGAGGAATGTCTAAATAAAGGAAATGGAGTCAAAACCACTCCATTCAAAATAACAAAAATTCAGAAGATTTTCTTTGGCATTTTGCTTTTTCTCTAGAAAGTATATTAGAAGTTCTTTTGTTTTTAATTAAGGTTAGGAAATTGCTATTAACTATAAGAAGATATGAATTAAGCAGTTCAGCATTTAAACGTTTTAACATTTAGAAACTCAATAAATGATGATTAGTTCTTCCGTAACTTACCCAGCAAGTGTTAAAAATATCATTGTTTCCTTATCTAAATTCACTATTCAATATCAAATCTTTAAACTAAGACATAAACTATGGGAAATACATTGAAAGGTGGCAGACACTATATTTAATGGGAGTTTGTGGAGGTCAACTGGAATATTAAATCCTTATGTTAAGTCACAATTCTTGTTGAATAAGGCTTGTAAACTAAATAGCTTCTTTTCATATTGTGGACATTTAAGTCTAAATAAGGTTAAGTTCTGCTACTGCTAAGCTTGTTTTGTGGATCTGCTCCCATTTTACTAATGGTAGGGCAAGATGAATCTTTTATTAGCAGTCTGGAATGAATGTTTGTCTTTCAAAAATGACAAAGTGCTGTCAAAGTACAGCATCTTGCCTTGCTGACTGTAGTGAAGAAATAATAAGGGTGACTTGCAGCACATAGGATCATGAGCCAAGGTGTTCTAGTGAGTCTTATCTGCAATTCCCCCTCTGAAGGATCAGAAATCTTCACCAGTGTGAAAATTCTGTCAGTTCTACACATGCTAGACTGAGAAGAAACATCCCATTTTCCCCTTCTCTCATCTTCTATTTAATAAAATATCAGTGCTGATTAAAGAGAGAAAACAAGACATGTAAACAATGTTTAAATGTATTGCTTAGAAGTTTAGTTCTTGTATTTGCCCTAAACCTTCACTTACACTGAGTAAGACACAGATATATGGGAAGTCCTTCATTATTTTTTATGTGTTACCAAGAGTCAATAAATGCTTTTCCTGAACTAAACAAAAAACATCAATAGAGAACATTTGCAACAAAATTTTGATGATGTTCCTTGGTCTCTGGAAGAGACATTATCAAGAATGATATATTGCATTGTACTATACAGCAATAACCTCATTCTCAAGCACTATGTGACCTAATTTTTCTCTGTATTATTAAAACAGAAGAAATTCAGAACAAAATATTTAAAGCTGCATATCCTTTTATGCTGAGACATTTGTATCAATATTTTTGGCTTTCTCTTTGACCCTTTTTGTAACACTCTTCAGAATGGTGATTGGAATGTGTCTATTTGCTATAAATCTTCAGACTTCATCAAGTAAGCAGATCTTTACTAGGACAGCATTACACATTTCTCATTATGAAAATAGTGGTTTTGTTGCTGACTTTGCATGATATAATCAGATGCTGGGAGATGATCATTTGACATTTGACAGCCTTTAATAATGGGAAGCTAATTTTAAAATAAAATCAAAGTGGGCAAACCTATTAATATTTGTAAAACTCTTGCACAGCAGAACAGATATTAGGGAGATTTCTTAAACTGAAGAAAGACACTGATTATCTGTGGATCCACAGCAACTTACTGCAGCTTCTTAGACCAAAATTTATGAAATATGAGGCAAAGCTGTTCACCTATTGTTAGTGATATTTCACACCTAGCAGTTAAGCTCCACTTTTATCTCATCTAGTAATACATGTACAACTTAAATTTCTAGACTACACTTTTCACAATCTTCTTAGACTTAACTGAGATTGTGGAGTTCCTTCACAGTGTCTGGTTCAGATTTGTGCAGGGCAAAATTCAAATTGTGGTACAATTTTACTGGCTTTTAGTGAAGAAAAGAGTTTTGTTAGATAGACATAGTCAACTTTTTCATCAATAACAGCAAATAGGTGAGAAAGAGAATAAATGTTTGTATAGTATGACTTGTAGCAAGTGCACAGAAAATCCTCTGAGAAATTGCTTTTTTAGTTACTTTTACTGTGGAAAAGAAATTTCAGGAGAGTTTCTACCTTTTTTACACAGCTGCAAACAGCAAAGCCAAAAATAATCCTCCTGAGAAGATTCACCAAATGCATGAGAGTGTTAGCTGTTAAAAAGTTAAGCAGCAAATATCCAAATAATTTATATTCCTGGTTTAATTAGCATTATTATGAATAAATGTAAGTATTCAAGGTAAACATTCAGATAAACTGCATTCTTTAAAATGAATTTTTATAGCTAGTACATTAACTTTTCCTTCATTTTAATTTGCACATTTTAAAACATATGTGGCTTTGAAGAGAACATCATCAACCCATTGTACATACTTTTGTAAGCTTTCTCTGAGAACTTCTCTAATTAAACAGTGTTGGCCATGCCTTTACAGGTCCTCCATTATGAATTCAGTCCTCAGCTCCCAAGCAATTCTTGTTTTCTCCTGATGCCCATCTTTTAACCTCTGCTTTGAATGTCCTTCCACTGATGTTGTGACCTGGGCTATAGTGTTTCAGATAAGAACTTGACATTGCACTACTCAGTTCCTAAAAGTGTATCTCTTATTCACACTCTGCTTTAAGAGGTAAGTATCCTCTCTGGCAGGGAAATCTGACATTTGGGAGAGCCATACAAAGGATATATATCTTGTGTATTATACTGAAATTGGATTTCAGGATCCTCAACATTTCAACATTCAAATGTGTTTAATGCTGTCTCTCTGCAAAGTGCACAGGAAAAAAAAAAAATTGCAAGAATTATCCCAGATACTACTTACCACACATTCATGATGTGTGTTTAGGCAACGGAGAGATTCCTCTCTATAACATTCATGAACTGCCCCAAACATCCTGGTTTATATTTCAAGGTGAAACATTTGGGATTTCAGTTTGGCTTCAAAACAGACACAGTTTAAGAGGCCAAGTTTTTCTGCTGACAATACTACCTGTGATAGGTTAATCCAGAAAAATATTTCTGGACATTCAACTTCCCTCTGCTTGTATACCAGAACTATTGAAGGATAAAACTTGTTCAACATATTTGAGTCTTTAAAATTTGTCNTCTTCTGCCAGGAAAATTTCATTCAATTTTAAAGCACCTTTTTAATTAGAAGTCTGAGTTTTCAATTGTTTGGTTTAAATACTTCCAGATGTCACTTGAAATAGATATTAATGATAATACTATTAACTGGAGGTTTACTGCACCAGTATGTCAAGATTCCAGCTTGCTGCTCTTTTAAGCATTGCAATTACACACAATGAGTGGCAATATTTCCTAAAGTTCTTAGACAAAATGAAAATATGATCATTATCTTTTATGTAGGCAATACTGAGAAACAACCCAGGTAAGTGACAAGAATCAGAAAGAAGAAAGAAAACAAATTTTCTGAACAGAATTTACAGCTCTTTTATTTGGTTTGAACTCTTTGTCTTTTGCTTCTGTCCACAAGGTTCTTAAATGTCCTCCAGATCATTCCTTGGTTTAGTCTACGTGTTTATATGTTCTGCAGAATATTTGTACATAGTTCAAAACCATTATGTAAATTACTTCAAAATGTCTAGAAATTAGATAATCTGTAAGTCAGCTATGATTCTAATTTGATGAATAACACTCAGAAGTTTCACTGAAATCATCTTTTTGTATCAGGTTGCAAAAGTGCATATATACATATTTATAAAATATGAAATTGCCATTCAGCAATATTTTTGCAGTTACACTTTCCATTGGTATTCATTGAGAGTATTCTAATCATATATTCATTATATGAAGTATTCATTGAGACCATTAATATGAATTCTGATATTCTTTTAATATTCAGCAATCATAGAATATTAATGAAAAAGAACACAATAAATCAGAGAATGCACATTAAAAGGAATACCTTCTACTGTTTGAAAAAATATTTTTGTTCTGAAGAAATTTGTACGTTTCAGAGGAGGTCCATCTCTGGATGTACCTTTTTTGACTTTTGTCATGCAGACTTCTTCAATAGAAATCATTGTTAAGTCAATGATTTTCTCTCCTTTTAGTGACATTTTGTTTTGACATGAGAGCATTCTATCTCACCAGGTGTGTCCAGGATCTGCCCATGGGCAATATATTTGAGCTGGCAGTATGGGATTGCTTTCCTTCAGCAGCCACACAAGGAGCTTCTTTGTCAGCTCCTTAGGATGGGAGACTAAGTAAAAAAAAATCCAAACAAAACTGTCTAAACCCATGCAAGCACAAAAATGACATCTTAAAATACATATAACGCAGAAAGGGCTGAACAAGTTGTTTGACATGGATCAGTATTTCTAGGGGAAATAGAGCACAGCAACTCTAGGAGTTAATGACAGAATCACAGAATGTCCCCAGTCAGAAGGGACCCATCAGGATCATCAGTCCAGCTCCTGGCTCTGCACAGGACACTCCAACAATCCCACCCTGTGCCCAAGAGCATTCAATGCTTCTTGAACTCTCTGAGGCTTGGTGCTGTGCCCACTTCTTACTCCAACATGACAGATGCATTATATATTGATTCTTCTTCAGCTTTTGCCTTCTCACTGAATGTACATGAGCCATGTAGTCATAAATAAAGCTTGATTTTTTTTCATTAAGTGGAAACACATACGGAGAACTAGCACTGAATTCCTAGTTTTTGTTTAACGTTCTTCTGTTTTACCAAAAACTTTAATTCAACAATTTGTGAATCCTATTATCTCACCTTATCACTTCAGATACTGAGGGTGGAAAAGAAAAAAATTCATTTTTCACAGTTTGTATCCAGTTTTACAATTTGTATCCAGTTTCTAGTTTCTTTATCTGGTTTCTAAAAACTTCAATAGCCACTACACATCTAATTGATTTTTAATTCCTCTTTGATTTTTTCCTCTATATAAATTTCTGAGTTAAGCTTCAGTCAGAGTTTTAAACAAGAATCTTGAAGAAAACTATATCAAACTGATTTCAAAGGATTTTTTTTTTCTCTGAAAGGATAACTATGCTCTAATTGAAATGCCTGAATTTCAGAATGGTAGTTGTCCTGGAGTGTTAAATTTAAAGTAGAATTTTTTATTACAGAGAGGCTCATAATTCAGAGCATACTTTGTCATAGGAGGGTTTCTTACAATGACATTCAGTACTTGGTTTTTTTTTTTGGTACTTAGTATAGTTTGAGTTGAACAGCATTGTCAAACTGCCAAGTTATTGAAGCTCATGAACCTTCTCATTGACCTCAGTATTTGCAGAAATGGAACCTAATTCTGCAAATACGATCCTGAAACAGCTAAAGTTGCAAGGATTAAACATGCAAGCTTACTACTTTAACATTTTAACAATCAACTGAAGTGTTTTACAGGAAAGGCTGAGAAGGACACTGTGACAAAACCAGAAGATTTTGAGTGAAACTCTCTGCCATTCTTAACCTTGTCTTTATAAATATGTTGAGAACATACACAGTAACCTTGAGTATGCTGCAAATTTAGCTAAAATCAAACCAGCCTTTTACACTTCTGCATAAAAGCTGGAATGAATGGCAGGAAGACTACAGAGCCCTTGAATCCTGCTACTCCGTTTCAAAGTTGTGGCATGGCTGTAATGTCAGAACTCAAGAGGTAGCAAGCTCCACCTGCAATTAATGTCAAAGAGTTGTCTAAAGTGTGGAGTAGGCTCATCTTCAAGAGCAGAAAACCAGCTTATATCTTACAGTTCCTCCATGTGTGAATGTCAAACCTATTAGTATTAAAGAAGCATATGTAATGGGCTGCTAAGAATTTCACCAGCACAGATAAATCGGGTGGATCAATATGTTACTACATCGTCAGTACAAACTGACTTTGGGTTTAGGTAATGGCTGACAAAATGATTCAAGAGGAGTGGGTAGAGGAAATAATTGCAGCTCCCATTAGAGAAAGCTCCCTGCTTATTCCAACAATGCCACAGAAGGCTATAACTGCTGGTAGTTTGCTGAGCTGGCAAAAAAAGCAGGGACAGCAGGAGGCTGAAATACTGGAAGCAGTATTCTCCCTTTGCAGTCACGGAGTTGAAGGGGGTTTTAAAGATACCAAATACAGTGAGTCAGAAATTCAGCGTACTGAGTGTGCACATCTTCGCAGATTTTTCATCCCCAAAGATCTATGAAAGTTATTGAAGACAGCTGCAGTTGCTGACAAAATCAGTTCAGCACAGACATTGCATAAAGGTCAGGTATTGTGCTCAGCCGTGTCATAATGCACAGTTACAGTAACAATTATATACAGCTGCCATGCCAGGGGTTACTATTGAGTGTAAGAGTGGAAATCCTTTGTGGATGTTCCATTCTCTGCCCATTAATGTTCTTGCTGTACTATTGACAATAATGAACTCAACACTGCTCACAGCCCAGCACTTTCTGCTTGGGGAAAGCTGCTTTTTCATTACTTGGAAGAACACTTCTCACCCCTGAAGAGCTGCCTGGCTGAGCCTGTTCCTATACCTGGCTATTTGTCTACCTGATGCACACTGGAAAACATGTCCTATCAATGCATGTGTGAACCCATGACCAATACAACACCACTAAATTATTCTTCCAGTGGATCAAGAAATTATTGTTTCAGCTGAAGCTCTCCCTGCAGCATCAGCCCCACAGCTGGGTATTGAGCCATGGTGTATATCCAATTCTTTCAGCATTTGAAATCCAGCAGGGCAGAACTGTATTGCTTGTCCCTCAGTCCCTTGACCCTCACTTCCAGAGATCAGTTTCCATGGCATGCTTGGGATTCACCCAGCAGCATCATTGGTGTCCAGGTGGAGGAACAGCCAAGGTTAACAACCCAAAGGTAAAGTAAGACTTGGTATTCCCTCCAGAATATCTCAGATATGGGGATCTATTCAGTTTATAGGGCAAGGTTTTGGGATGGACAACTGTGTAGACAGAGAAGAAAAAGGAGGTGCTGCAGCAGCCCAGGGAATGACAACAGAGCAGCAGCTGTTCCACTGGAGTGCTTGAAGGATTACACCTGCACATATCCAGTCTGAAGGCCCTAAGAGGAGCCTGGCTGTAGCAGGTTTAGTCTGAAAGACTGCATCCTGTGGGAAGGAACTATGCTGGATCAGGGAAAAGGGTGTGATGAGAAAGGAGAGCAACAGATTGGATGTGTCACAGTCTAAACCCCGTCCTCACTCCCTATCCCCCTGCANAAAAAAAAAAAACAAACCAAAAAGACCCTACACCAAAAACAACAAAAACCAAACCAAACCAAAAAAACCAAACCTCTGCTATTGAAACAATATTTTTTTTTCTAGATAAGATATTCACAATTTACAGAATATACATTACTTAATTCTAAAAGTATTGCTGATAATCATATTCAATTATTTCAGGCATTCAGTGAGTGTCAATAACACATATGTAATTATGGGTGTATGCAAGAACACAAAGGTGTTGCTATCCCAATGCGACTGCATTACCAAGTGACATATAGGACTCTATATAAATAAAAAGTGGTTGTGAAATGTTATTCATTGTGTGTTTGGGGTAATACAGTTTGCCTTCAGGAAGACATTACCCTGTGTAAAGCCACTAATAACATATACTTCAAAAGTCTTTCACTTTCTTTGCAGGATAAACAAATAGAAATAAATAAATAAATAAATAAAACCCCTAAAATACTCTTAGAAAAAGAAATTATACATAAATATGCAAGAGTTGTTGACATAATGAGCTGGTAAAATGATAATGTTGGGTGTTTCATAATATGTTGCCTTTATATTTTAATATAGAATTTCCTCATGTTAACATAAAAAATTGAATTTCTTTGATCATTATTAGACCATATGTTTATCTATTTTTATGAAAATTGAATAAATATTAGATGAACAAGAAGCTTTGAAAATTAGAATTAACTGCTTTTATATCTTTTAATGTTGAAGTAGTGGAGGCTTATTCTTGTTCTGTTTAAATTAATGTAATTTTTACTTGTGACTCTTCAAAAGGCTGCAAGATAACAGTATTGTGTTCCTAAGAGAGAAAGAAAGGTTGTAAACATGACCCAATCTCCTATACTGTGTGAACAAGATAGTTCATAGTCATTACTTCTGGGGATGACAAACCTCACCATTTACCAGGGTAAATTGGTCAATTTACAACTAACTTCTGTGGCATTCTGGTCTTGTTATGCTCTGTTTGCTTTAAATGCTCACCCCTCAGCTTTAAGAGCTATAATGTAGGGGAGGATCTTTTTTACAGTCAGTAAAAGCAATCTCAATCACTCAGCTCCATATACATATTTAAATACATATTACTCAAGTACAACTCCTGCATTAATACAATTGAGTGGACCTTTTCCTATAACACAGTCATAAGCACCTTTTTTATATATATTATAGAGGACTGGATAGACATAAACACTCAGATATATTTCTGGGATGCTGCATTGTACTCGAGACAGAAATCATGCATTTTATTTGCTCTCGTTTTATGTTATGCTCCATTAAGGGAATGGAGCAATGTGAAACCTCTGTGCACTGTAAAATCACAGACACAATCTGCTGAAACTCTGTCACTAAATATGCCAAGTGTAACCTAAGCATGTCAACTAAGAGCAAATATGCTAAATTATTGGCTAAAGGTTTTTTCCTCCAGAAATATGGTGCAATATCATGATATATAGATCTGATTTTTAAAAACAAAAGTAATGTTGCTTTTTCATATCATGTTGGAATTTATGTTTCTGACATGGGTGAGAAAGTGCTTTCCTCAGGGAGCTATTTGCCATGCTCAGGGGAGAAAAGATTTCACAGAAAGTGAGATATAGGAGGCAGAAGAGATTGTGAATCTGAGGGATCAGGATACTTGGCTAAGAAAAGAGACAAGCTGTCCAGGCTAATAGCAAAAGTCTTGTTCCAGATTATGGGGGATTCTTTACAATTTACAGTCATGGGTTAGTTACAATCAGACTAAAGGTGAATCAAGGATTGTTTTCAAAGGGCAGTGAGCAAACAGTTACATGTGATTTTTTTAAAATAATTCCCACTGTTATACAGTTGAATTAGGCATACTTTAAAAATCCAGTCTTTTTAGTATCGAATCTGATAGAACCTCTCCCTTTTACCCAAATCCTGGGAAGGATTTGGGGCTGGGTTGTTATTTGGGGGGAGGAGGTGGTGGGGAGGTAACTCAATAGGTCACCTTGATTCCTAATTGCAGAATTTTGCAAAGGAGACAGGCCAGGCCCATCTGTCTCAAAGCTCTGGTTAACACCAGGTCTCTTCAAAGTCCGTAGGGCACACAGGTTCAAAGGGTGCTTCCACATGGAGACAAAACAACTCTTTTTCCTGGAGCAGTGAAAATGTGCAATCTGCATCAATTTAGACAATACTTGCTAATAATTGTTAACAATGAATACAATTATTAACAATAAGTATTAATAATTAATTACTAGACAAGAATTACACTCCATGACTGAGACCAGTGTGTGTCTCCAAAGTAGAGATAATGCACTAATACCATATATTCTTCCTTTCTTACACAAAAGTTTTTGACTGGTAATCTTGAAATGAAAAATTCTATTTTTGTTGTTTCCAATGCAAAATAAGATGCATCACTCCCTGTCAAGTGAGCCTGAGGGTCCCAAAGGCATCTGCATTTTTCCTATTTAGCCTTCCACATGGCAATGATACTAGACCTATAAAACACATGTGTGAATACCCAAAGTAGTAGAATGAGATACAAATCTGCTCCTGTTATTTTCTAGACCAATGAAAGAGCCCTGACACTTAATGTGAGAGGACATTCCACAGATTCTGATTTGCACTGGGAATACAATCAGCTGCCTTTCAGCTTCAGTACAGCCAGCTTGTGGTTTGGCTTTTTAACATCTGTTACTATGTCCAAGTTATCATTCTGCCTCAGAACTTTAGGTGGATATTTTGGGTGCTTTCCTCTAATTTACTAGACAGCAGGTTTACATGGGTGTAAGTGAAAAGATAATTTCCCTCCTGGCATGAATGATATAGCACCACAGAAGATACATGATCAGATGACATAGTAGTCTTAAAATACTTATTCACATCATTGTCAAGAGAAGTTACGTTGCAATCAATGGAATAAAACTTACTTTAAATTTTGTGTGACATTGAAATTCTTTCCAAGGAATAAAGGAAATTTGTGCATTTAACACCTTTAATTTCAGAAACCCAGAGTAGTGCACTAGTTATTATCAAAATAGTATTTGCTTTACTGAATAAGATTTATCTTCTAAATTGTCTGTCCTATCTCTAACTGTAACCAATAGTAACCAAATATTTTACATAAAAGCTGTCATGCAGCAAGTGGATGAAAGGTAATTTATCAAATATTAATGTTCCATCTTAATTCTGCATATTTAGATGTTTAAATTGTGAACAATGAATTTTTGTCAACCCTGCAAATCATTTCAATGCATTGAATGTCCTAACCCAACATTCTTATTAGCTGTCAGCAGGTACAAATTCCATTTCTGGTTGAGGACAAATAATATCCTCAAGAAGTTTATGTCACCTTCCTTTTCAGAAGTTAAGGGAACAGATCTGTCCGGCAGCCTTCAAACTTAACACCCCATAGACATTGGTGCAAACTTCTTGTGTTGATTGCAAGTTCTTACAATTGCAAACTAGATATTGACCTAGGACATAATATCTCTCAGATTATTTGTTTGATTTTTCATCCTAATGTAATTTTCTATGATACCTCCACTTAAGCTAGAATGAATTTCTATCATGGAGTTGAATAATGACTTACACTGGCTGTGTAACCATCCCAAAGTTATGGAGCTGGAAAGGCAGAGATATTTGATCTACTTTAGTATTATTCAGTAAATAAGGGTCATTTCCATGCAGTGGATTGTTTGTTACTTTTTGCCATATGAGTAGGACAAACCAAAAAAGAGTGAACAAATCAGGTTTGTGTCATCAGTTTCATCCAATCTCTACTTAACTCCATAATCAAGAGAGTACAGTTTACAACATTCCAAGAATATAAGATATCAAGGAGCTAAGGAGACAGATGGGATATAAAATGATTAATAAAATATTATGTATTAATAAAATAAACCCTGGTACGAGTTCCCAGTGGGAACCAAGGGCTGCAGAGGAGGAAACGTATTTGTGGCCCAGTGAACATCAGTGATGAGCAATTCTTCATGATCATAAGAGGAAAAAAAAGTAGACTTTACAGCCTCCTAAAATCCAGAATAACTGCTCTGGAGTGTACAAAGGGTCCCCAAATGGTGTCATGTACTCCCAATGGACAGCCAATGTCAACACCGTGTGCTGAGGTGCAGCAGTACAGAACTACACAGTGCACAGCTAAGCAAGCAATATGCTTTTGAAAGGCAGCAAGTGAAATTGTTTCCATTACTCCTGTGGCACATTGAGCTTTATACCTGGAATTACAGGCAAAACCACAGAAAATACTGGAAGAGGGAAATAATGAAAAAAAAGGAGAATATTATGGTTTACGACAATGAAACATAACCTTGAGTAAAATCTTCATCATTTTCAGGACCATGGTGCTTATATGGAGAATTGTTTTGTGTGTGTGTGTGTTTTTGTTTGTTTGTTTGTTGTTTTTGTTTTGTTTTGGGGTTTTGTTTGTTTGGTTTTTTTGTTTGTTTTTGTTTTTGTTTTTTTAAGGAATGATCCATCAAATGGAGATGAGGAAGAAAGAAAATCTTCTAGTAAATCTAAATTTTTTTTCATGGGGAAACTGTAATCACTGAATAAAAGGAACTTCAGTTAATAATGTTAGTGCCATCCTTTCTTTGGTAATCAGCAATAAAAAGACCTGTATTTTTCATATGAAGACAGATCAGTAATTTAATTTAATCATGATATTCAGAAAAAAGAAGATATGTTTCCAAAATAAATAATGGCTATCCAATTTACCTAGAACTATTTCAAGCCTCTTTGTAGTTTTGGAAATAAATTGAATTGCTTATTAATTATATAACAACAATACTAAGATAATTTTGATTGTAAAAATTAATAAATCCATGAAGTTATTAACAAAAATAATAACAATAAAACCTCCCTTGAGTTTCAGTAGGTTTAGAATGGAAAAAAAAGAAAAAAAAGATAGAACATCTGTGTATATCTTTAAGGTTTTAAGTGGGTTATTTCTGAATTACTTGAAAGAACTGATCAATATTTCATAGACTCTCACCACTGTATGTAGTTGTTTAAGACACTTTGATCAAATTGAATTATGGGTCTTTTATCTCTCTGTGGCAGTTAACATTTCCAACAGATAAATGTTGACATCAGTGATTCTTAGTCCCTAATTGTATTGTCCACAAAAAAGAGACAGCTTTTTGAATAACAACTGAAATAGTCATGACCTGGTACGACAAAAATTCTCAGACTTAGAGACATTAAATGTAAGGTAAGAACTGAGTCACTGGGAAACAAATAATAAATAAAATATTAAGGGGCCAAATATCTGTTGAATGGTATTTCACTGAGTCTTTCAGCAGTTCAGAAAGCAGCACCATCTAGATATTTTTCAGATACTGAGAAAAGAGCAATCTCATTTTCACAGAATCATTGACTCACTGAAGTTGGAGAAGACCTCTAAGATCAGCAGGTGCAGCCTTCAGCCAACCATGGCAGTATTCACCCCTCAGCCAGTGCTACATCTACATAAATCCCTCTAGGAATGGTGAATGCAGCACTTCCCTGGGCAGCCTGTGCCAGTGGCTGACAACCTTCCAGTGAAGAAATTTTTGCTAATATCAGATTTAAACCTACTCTGGCACACCCCAAGGTCATTTGTTACTTGGGGAAGAAAACAACCCCCAGCTGGCTACAAACCCCAGTTAGGTACTTGCAGATGGTACTAAGATTCTTCCTGAGACTCTTTTTCTCTTGGCTAAACATCCCAAAATCCCTCAGATGCTCCTCACTAGACCTGTGTTCCAGACCCTTCCCCAGCTCCGCTGCCCTTCCCCAGACAAATTCCAACCCCTCAATACCTTTGTTGCAGTGAGGGGCTCAAAACTGAACCCATCACTCAAGCTATGGCCTCAAAAATGCCCCACACAGGGATAAAATCCGTGCCCTGGTCTTCTGCCCTTCCCCAATTTCTGATGCAAGACAGGTATTATTTGCCTTTTTGACCACCCAGGCTCACAGCTGTTACACCCACCTCATTGTACCTACAGTACCACAGGTATGGTACCTCCCCCACCAGGTGTGTGTGTGTGTCAAGCCTACCTTCATTTAAGAGTACAATGTGTTAAAGCAGGCAGAGTAAGGCTAAGGACTAAATAAAACCCCCCAATCTGCTGGAAGGTTGGATTAATTTTAGTTTTGTTGACACATATGCCAATTAAATGTGGTATTTGGTTTCTCATTAAATGCTCTTTTCTTTTTACTGGGAGTTGTTGAAATTTAGTGTGACTAATGAATTGTTATTGTAGAAAATGTGAGTTATAAGTTGGTAGAACATAAAATAAGTTTTACCAGCCAAAAGTTAAGTTTTCTGAAGATCAAGAGGTTGAGGAAAAAGCTGATTAAGTTTAAGATACATCACTTGAAAGTAACTGTTACTGAAGTAAAAATCAATTATGGCATAGAAACATTTGCAACTTTTAAAGTCCCTTTACAAAAGTGCAAGACAACATTCCTTTTTCATTGTCTGAAGAAGATATTTGAAGATCTCTGATGTTTCAGGCAGACCCTATATTGATCTGTAAATTGATAAGCCACATGCCACTCCTTTGCAGTTTTTGACTCCAGGAAAACTTTATTTACATTTTAAAGAATTACAGAAATTGTACACTTTTTGTCCTGTTTTAGATATTATTTTTTCATTAAACAGACTTTTTTCCCCTACTTCCATTCTTTTTCTGCCCACAGGGGTGTAGGATGTGCATTTTGACACATTTTAAAAGCCTTGAAAAAAGATGTTTTTAAAAAGCTGTAAAGGTTAATGCAAATGTAAGAACCAAGACCAGACTGTGAATTATTATGTATACAAGAACAATTTTAAAATTTGTGATAAGTACTCTGTGTTATCATTTCTCAGAAAAAAATAAAAAATGGGAAACACTGAATGTGCTTTGCTGCTGGGTTTAGGAAAACATAGTCTAATCCATTATGCTCAAAAAGCAAATGCATCCACAAATACTGACACCGAAGAGTATTTCTTAACTCTACTCAAATGAAATAAGTAGTGGCAGAAGAAAACTTTGTATATATTAAATAAAAAAATTTAGTTTATAATTGCCCAGTTTAGCTTGTTTTCTTCCCAATGTCTGTATTCCTTTCCTCCATACTTTTTTTTTCTAAAATATCCACTTTAGAAACTCTTCTTTAAATCTTTTTCTGACTATATAAGTCAGAAATGGATGTGGAATTCAAGTCAAATTGTAGTTTCTTGTCATCTTAATCAAGATCTAGTCAAGAACTGAATCAAAATTGCTCCTGTCAGTCCTACATATATGCATGCATTAATTATGATTGTCCTTAAACTTATTTTTAGAAAATAACTCAGAGGAAGTTTTATACTGAGAGCCACTTCTCATTTGTATGGTTTTACTTTTGAGTAAGCAGTCAATTCAATAATAGCCTCACAAATGCACTAGATCACATAATCATCCTTAGGATTGTTAGCATTTGCAGAGAACAATTCCTAATGCCTGGAGGAATGTACAGCTCCAGAATCCAAGGTTTCTTTTTTTTGGAATCAGATAAGAATCAAATGGAACCCTTAGGGAACTGCTGAAATGAATGAGTGTGCTGATTGTGACAGGAAAGATTTTCTTCTCTGTAACAGCTGACACACATCACATGGAACAGAGCTGGCTGGCTGTGGGATTACATTTATACAGTATATCAAAGGCCTACTGAGGAAAACAAAACAAAACAAGTTTTGGTTTAATTATTTCCCATTTTGCAAAGAATGATGTTGTACACTTTCCTTTGCATGGTTTATACTGAATTTTGCATTTAAGGATTGTTACCTGCTGATTTGAACTGAAATTAGCTAGGAGCAAGATTTTAGTGTTTAGGGGAAGGGAGAATCTCATTACTATATTTTAAAACACCTAGACAATCCCAGTCTATCCCTCTCAAGGTCAGCAAAGATATATCTAAGTTCAGGTCTGACCATGACATATGAACCTTTTTTTAAACTTAATTAATAATATTCGTAATAATAATATTTACACAAAACACAGTCACATCATTCCAACAGAATTTATTTACCCACCACATTTACTTTAGCAGCTTAATTTAGGAGTACACTTCTAGTTCTCTGGTTTCTCTCAATGATGTGTCACAAGGTTATTTTTTTCCTCTCTGTTTTATTATCATTGCAAATTATTTCTCAAATAACCAGCACAGATTTCACAAGGAACCCCAAACGTACTAGGTGATTATGTAATTAGATCTTTTATTGTAATGAGCATGCCATGAAAAAGAATGAATTAAGGTCATAGAGAATAAATTTAGCTCTGACATTTGCTACTTCAGAGTGCTTGCTTTTACAGCTCTAGTACTCTATTAATAGCTTTGTTTGTACAAATGTGTAGATGTGGCATGCCACTATGACATTTTCCTCTCACTTGCAAATTCTAGAAGGAGTTGATTTCAACTGCTTTAAAAGTAATGTGGTGCTCCTTTGGAAGATTTTTTTTCTTGGCTAAAGATGTTAGATGATTCTAAGATGCTTAAAAGAATAACAGAAAATTCAGTAGTTTAGACATTTACAGGTGAGCTCCTTCTGTCAATTTATGAATTACAGAAAGCTGTGACTAGAGAAGGGTTGGTATCAGAAAAATCTATGGGGCTGCTTATGGAATGCAGATTCACTTATTACTTTTTTTTCGGAAGGAGACCTGTAAAGAAAGTTAGATTTTTAGAATCAGATTTGTATTCAGGATTCTGCTGTCTTCATATCTTACTGTTATAAGGCACAGAAGCATTAATTTAGGACTTGAATAACTTATAAGAGATAAGAATTGGGGTGTTTTGAGCGTGTAAACTCTTCTGGCTTCAGATGGCTCCTGAAGTTTTAATAAGAGATTCTCAAAATATAGATAAAGCACTCTAAGTCTCAAACTATGTTATGGTTTATTTGGTTTTGTTTTTAATACTATGGTTTGCATAATGAACTAAAATAAGTCAAATAAAATATTTTCAGTTTAGGATGCAGAAATGTATGTATTGACCTTATACCATGAGGACTTGACATTTATTTTACTAAAAACAACCTTTGAAATAAGAAAATTTTCTCATGACTTTTTTTTTTTCAATAGGTGATCTTCTTGGCTTAAAGCCAGGATTATGTCCCAGTTACTTTAGATTCCAGAAGCTGCATTCTTGTTTGTTTGACAGTCTTTTTTTTTGTATGCAAATGGACTATATTTTAGCAATAGGTAGGATTCAGGTTTGCATCTTAATTTGTGATTTAGAATGCCCAGCCTTATCCTTCAGCAAAGTCAGCCTTTCATATTGAAATTGTGAATGTCACAAGGACTGAGAGTAGATGCAGAACTATTATTATGTTTATTTTAAACCATCCTGGAGTTTCAATTACTCTCTCCAGAGGAGGTGAAGAGCATAGCATTTACCCACTTGTTTTTTAAATGAATAGTTTTAAATATTCTAATTTGTAATATTGAAAGAGAGACTGTGTGACCTCTTTTAGCTGAGCAGGAGGAGTCCTTGCAAATAGAAAATCAATAGATATGTAGAAACATGTGTATGTTTCTATTTGTGTATTTGGATATCTATACAGGCACATACACAGGAAAATAAATAAGGGATAAGGGGATTATGTATATCCTAATGCACAGACAAGATCACAAAGAGTTGAGAAGGTATTGGGCAGCAGTGGGTTCAACCCCCCAGGAAAACATCAGAAGAGACTTCACAGGTGAGTCAGGCCCATTCAGGAAGGAGCCCTCTGTGTCCAGCATTTTTCTGTCTTGCAAATCCTCTCAGGCTGATATTTTTTTATTTTTCCACATTTTTGCTTTAGGATTTTAAATCTGTGCATTTCATCGGTTTTCCACCTTGAACTTTTTAGGTACTAATGATCTCTACTACTACATTTCTGTCAACATTTCTTATTTTGCATAACCCTCACTAATCTATCATAACACATAGCAATTTTTTCTGGTCTCTGAGCCATGTTATCAGTGCTTGGATCCTTGAAAGATACCTGCAGAATTCCCTCTTTGAGGTGAGAGGAAATCACAGTGATTTAGGAAAGAAGAGATTATATGGGTATTCTGGTCATAAATTCCATTATAGTTAAATCAGTTAGCTTTA
>VXBR01003333.1:78241-117098 GCA_013400215.1 Cisticola juncidis | reverse complement strand
AATTAAAAAAAAAAAAAAAAAAAAAAAAAAAAAAAGACAGAAAAAAACCCCCATACACCTCATTGTGTTTCAAAAACCCATCATTTTAAAATTATTTTATTGAGTTCTGAACTCGCTTCAGTTTAAATGCTGCAATAAGAAAAAGAAAATGTTTAATCTGTTAGTAACGATTTACTGAGCATGTTCAGATTCTTTACGATTCAGCCTCTTCTTTAATTTATATTTATGAATACAAATGTTCATGTTTCTGTACCCTAAAGAATATTTTCTGTAAAGCAGAAGTGGCTGAAAAAAGTTAGCTAGATAAACTTTCAGCAAGCGAAACTGTATTTTTTTCTTTCATGAGGAAGAAAGCCCATTTGGAATAGCCTTTCTTTATCAACAGTAGACAGTACACAAAAGTAAAGGTGTTTATCTTTGGAAATATAAGGTCATGGGAAAAAAAATGAAGAAACGCTGTTCTAATTTTATACTGTTTTATCAAACTGTGGATGTGTTTATGCTAGTGTTTTGGTGTCTTCCAGAAGAAGCAGATAGGTACAGGAAAGTGAAGGATGAACCTGAAATTTTATTTAGTTCCCTGAAATATAAATTAGTACATTAGAGATACAACCGGATAATTCAAAAATTGAATATTAATTTGAAGAGGAATATCTTGCTCAGGCAGGAGAGGAAGGCTAAAGAATTAGCTGCTGTTCCATCTATGCACATGCCTGCTTTTCCAGTTATCAAAAATGGGGGCTGAAAATATCTGATAACACTCGACATTGTCAACTTTAGGTGTCAGCTGGATAGGACATTTTGTGCACAAATGCAAAGTCATTCAGAACACAGGCTTCAGCAGAAAAGTAGATGAAAACATCCCATTGGAGGGACATGCTTTGGGACTCAGGATGCAATTCAGTGCCTAAACTAAATTTAGCATTTTAGATGCTGTAGGTAAAGTTCTTGAGCTGGCCCTCCAAAAGGGTGAGAACAATCTACAGTGTCTTGGATTATGTCACCTAAAAACATGTGTATTCTATTTCATCTGTTGAAAAGCAATTGGGGAGATGTTTTTCTTTATCTCTTGTAACTCCAGGGGGGAGGGGGGCAGATGCCTTATGATAATAGGCCATCTGTTAAAACCAGGTGGGGCAGTGTTTCTTATCTCTTCCACCACCCTTCCACCCTCCAGGGGATATCTTCTGTCAATGGGCCATTAAGACTCACCAATGACATGACACATTACATTATCCCATTGTGAGATGCTCCACCCAGTGAGGGGGGAGCCAACTGTTCCTACCTAGATAAAAACTAAGACAGAGGAACACTAGGTAGCCTGTTTTCCACTGGATTTCCAGAGGAAGACCAGCCCCATCTCATCACACCTAGACCCCTTCTACTGGATCATCTCTAGTCCAACAGAACCACACTTTTTCACCAGGAGGATTTAATTGGACTGCTTCCAACACCCTGAACAGGGTGTCAGGTCATATTTTCTGACTCTGTTAGGGTTTGTAGGGTGTTTGTTTGTTTGTTTTTGTACACTACATATGTATTTTTAATAATCCTAGTAAAGAACTGTTATTCCATTTCCCAAAACTTTGCCTGAAAACCCTTAACTGAAAAATTATAATAATTTGGAGGGAGGGGTGTTTACATTCTCCATTCCGAGGGAAACTCCAGCTTTCCCTGGCAGACATCTGTCTTCTCAAACCAAGACATAGAGATATCTCAAAACCCTGCCATGTCTAAAATGAGCTGAAAGTCTTTTGAACTCCTTTTTGCTTACAGGACAAGTGGAAATAAAGAGATGGAGGAGTTCTAGGTGTACAACACATTTACCATGGAGGGAGATTCAGTAATGCAGACTAACTCGTGACATGCACAAGCATGGCCGGGAGGTGACAGAGTCCAGAACTTTTAGGACAATAAGGAGCATTAATAGAAATTCAAAATAATGGATTTAGGAAAAATTATATCACTCATCCCGAAAAACTGGCTGATGAGCTCTCTTGGGAAGAGGTTCCAAGACAAAATAATAGTGATGATGATGATTATGATGATGATGATTATGACAGTGGCAATAATGTTCTTTTAAGCAAATGCCAGTTACATAACTTTCAAACAGGAACAATTCCATTAAGACGGAAAAAAACAAAGAATAACAAGAGATCAACTTGGCCAACACATATATTGTCTAAATATACTTCAAGTAAAAAAGCAAAGATTAGGAAGAACAGAAATACAGCAGAAATTTATATGAACAAAAGCAAAAAATCAAGGTTCTCTGCTGATGTCAGCAAAGGATGTCAGGTGCATGTAATGAAATATTTTCCTTGTATAATGTAGAGAGTGAAGAAAGAAAGAGAAATAAAGGATCTTGCTGCTTCTTCCAAGAGAAAGAAAATTGTTGGTTAAAGCTAGTGAGTAAGCTGAGATATTTAATGCCCTTTTGCATTTGTTTTCACTAAAATGGTCACCACCTATGATCAGATGGCTGAAACAATTAGAAATACTGATGTAAGAATAAGACCTTAAGTCACAGTAAGTAAAGGACAGATTCCTGTGTACTTATATGAATTAGATGTTTTCAGATCATTTGGACTGATAACTGAAACAGCTAATGACATCTTCAAGTCATTGACAGTTACCTTACAGAACTCTTGTAAATGAGCAAACTGTTAAACATTAAAAAAAAAAAAAAGATTGGTGAGATGGTGAGAAGATTTTACTTCCTTTACAACTTCACAATTCACTTCTTTCTCTAAGGTTGTTCTTCTTTAATTCTCCCTCCCAGATAATCAGTTGCCCCTCTGTGAGATGTGTGGAGCATTAGTATTAGTACAAACTCAAATGGATCTTAATTAACAAAAAAATGTAAAGGTTTAAGACCTATTTCTGTCCTGATGTGCAGAAATATTTTTGTGTGTCAATCACCACCAAGCTTCTACTCCTTTGGATCATGATTATAATTTACAGAAGTGATAGAGCTGTAAATATTACATCTACAATAGAGAAAAAACAATGTATAATATTTTAGTTGTTCTGTACCCTGGAAACAAGTCTCAGTTAATGTGATCAGCAGAAAAAGAGTGGGAGCACAAAGCAGGGTGACACATTGCTACAGAAGGTTAATCTGTGGGTGGGCAGAGAGTTGTGCACAGTTTTGTCTTAAATTGCTGATGCTAGAGCTCATCTGCCAGAGCCTGAAATGACTTCCCAAGGTGCAAAGTAGTGTATTATCAGCTTTTAGAATGATTCATTTTTCGGAATTCTTTTAAACATGAATCTGGCTGTAAAGGAAGGCTGATTACTCAGTTCCTCCCTGCACCAAGTTCAGTCTTTTGTCCACAGTTCAATACAGACAGGGAAGTGACTAACTTGTCATTTTTCTTACAAACAGCTGCTGGAGTATAATTGGTAAGAGAGAAAATGAACAACCATCTACAATTTCTAAAGTCTTGAGGCTTGGGGGAAAAAAAAACCAACAAAAACTCCCATGAACCCAAATCAATCAAGATGAAACAGGAGAAACTGCAAAGCAATGCAAAAGTGGGAGAGGATTTTAAAATTGTCTCTTTATAAAGAAAAGGAGAAAAAAAAAGTTGTGGAGAAACTGAAAAAGAATAAACACAAGGAAAATAAGATGAGATCTTCTAAAAGGAGTTATCATTGCTTTTTAAAGGTAGGAAATTGAGAAGAAATGTCTTTGGATACATGTATGCACAAAATCAGAGTCACAAAAAAGTAACTAGAAGTTCAGCTGGCAGTTCTTTAAAGCACATAAATATGGTTTCAGGACCTAATTATTGCAGTTTGCCTCTCAGTAAGAATTTTAAACTCACACACAGTACTTTGGCGGTTGTGTGCCTTATTGCTTGTACCTCACACAACCAGCTCACATAAATGAGAACTTGGGAACCATTGGGTTCTTGGAACATCTTTGCAGTAGTATCTTGTTACCCTTATTACAGCCTTTGAGAGAAATTTTCACAGATGTTCCTGATAACTAGTGCAGCATCATCTAGACAGACTGTTGTGAAACAGGTAATCGAATATAACTCACTACAGCTATGGCCAAATCAGATCCTGCTGAATCATTTTCTCTCTTAGGAATAAAAGAAGGCAAGGTTTGGTTGCAATAGCAATTTTTGATAGTTCCTGAATGCACTTGCATATGTGCCATGCATGATACTGTTGTGGGTCAGCTAAACTCACCCAGCTGTGTGCTCAGTACTCTGCCCTTCATCTGGTGGGATGGGGCAGAGAATCAGAAGGAGAAAAGCAAGAAAACACATGAGTTGAATTAAAGACAGTTTAACATATAAAGTAAAAGCTTCATGTGCAAGCAAAGCAGGAAATAGAATTAATTCAGCTCTTCCAATGGGCAGGCAGGTGCTCAGCATCCCCAGGAGAGCAGGGTTCCAGCACCTGTCATGGTGACTTGAGAAGACAAACACAGTCACTCTGAAAACATTCCTCTGCCCTTCCTCTGCCCTGTCTCCCAGCTTTTATTCTTGATTATGTCATACAGTACTGCATATTCCTTGGGTCAGTTTGGGCCAGCTCTGCCCCTCCCAGTTTTTTGGCACAGCCCATCCTCCTTTTTGGTGTGGTGCTGTGAGAGGCAGAAAAGGCCTTGGTGTTGTGCTCTCAGTAGAGTGTTGTCAACCCTGCTTTGATCACAAACACAAAACATGCAACTATGCAAGACTGTGTGGAGAAAATTATTCTAACCAAATGCAGAGCCAGTACATACACAGTGTGTCAGTGTAGTAAGTTGGTTTACTTTCATTATGTACAGAATGAAATAAACTGGAAATTGAAACCTATCTGCTTCACAATGACTTTGAGACGAATATAAAATCATAAGTGTATAGTCATTATCCATTTAAGATGTTCAGAGAAATAACTCCTCAATGTGATGGTGATGATCTGTAATCAATTTATCATTAAGATTTTATCTTATTTCCACAACTGGACAGTGTCCTGAACAACTTGCTGTGACTGACCATGCTTGAAATTGTTTAGAATAGATTATTTCCAGAGGTCCTTTTCTCAGTCTATGTTCTGGTATCAAAACTAGATACAGGCCTCATCTGCAACAAGGCCTTTCTAATAAAAAAGATTGAAAAGAAAACTTTCTCTTCTCTTTTACTTTATTGCCACCCCATCCAAAACCTCCCTTGTAATGTCTCTTGGCCATCTCTCCCTTAACAGCTCAGTAATAATGTGAGTTTTTAAAGAATTTCTCTTAACCCCTTTTTTTTTTTTTTTTTTTTGGTTTTTTTTTTTTGTTTTTGTTTTTGTTTTTGTTTTTGTTTTTGTTTTTCCTTCAGAGCAGGATCAAGGACACACTAAAATATAAATCTATCAGTTCCAATACAGATCTGAACTTCCTTGAAGTTAGGCTATATTTCAGTCTATATTTTGACAGATATTTTAGAGAGGGAGGTCTTGGGGGCTAGAGTCAAGCAAGCAAAAGGACAAGGAATGGACACACTGAAGACAAATTACTGCTCTGTCCTTCAAGAAAGGCAAAGAACATATCTTCAATGTTTTTTATCAATGCCTGGACACAGAAGTTGAGTGCACACTAAAGACATTTGCCAACAGCACTAAATTAGGAGGAGATCTTGGTTCCTCAAAGGTAGGGAGTCCTTACAGAGATTTTGGTAAATACAAATGCGGGACAATCCCCAGCAATATGAAATTTTAACAAGTAGAAATGGTGGATTCTGCACGTGGAATGATGTAATTCTGGCTTATGGAAAGGGTGAGGGACAAGAGGCTGGAGTGCAGTCTGGCAGAATTCATCTGGGGGTTTGGGTTGGTGATAAGTTCAGTGAGAGCTAACAGTGTGTCCTGGTGGCCAAAAGGGCCAAGATAATCTCAGGACACATAAAAACACAGTGATCTTCCCATTGTGCTCAGCATTGGTGCAGCCTCCTCAAGAATTCTGTAAAATCTTGGGCTACACAAAAATATATACCTTGTGATTTTTCTTTTTGTTTGTTTGTTTGTTACTTTAATGAGAAATTTAATTCAGTGGTTTTCCTCACGAAGAAAAAGAGATTTAGCCAATTAGTAGAATTAAAAGATTTAAAATGTTTCTGTTTACATGGTTTCTACAGAGTCACCCAGGCTTAACTTTTGGGATTCAGAAAAAAGACAAAAAACAATGTTTATAACCACATACCCAATTCAGTTTACAGTAAAAATTTCTGCATTCTTTATGTCTGCATCTACATGAGACCTTTCTCCTGCTGAGCCAGAACTTATGACAGTAAAACAGCATGGGCTTATGAAATTAAATAAGTGGTTTGAGGTGCAATTAATTCCTTTATCTACAAATTACTTCTAGGCTTTAACAAATGTAAATTGTCAAATTCTTTCTTTTTTGCTAAAATTAGACTGCTACCTTAGTAAGTTCTGAGCACTTAAAGATCAACTTCAAAACCTGGCTACCTCAATACTTGGCTTTTCCACATATATTACTGAAAATATTGTCCTTAAATCTCATGTGCTATGGAATTAGTGGTTCTCAATGGTTATGTGAAGAGTTTTGCAATGGGGAGCCTCATATGCTCAAACTACATATTAAAAAAATGGAAGTGTGCTCTTTTTCTGAAACAAACCAGAGCCTTGAGAACACAAATTGTGAGGTGCTAGTCCAAGCAAATAGCCCTCCTTGAGAGATTTAGGACTGAGGACTGAACTGTGTGGCACATTCAAAGCCCAGAACCCCCCGTGTGCTGGGCTCAGCCAAAGCCCCGTGGGCAGCAGGGCAGGGAGGGGATTCTGCCCCTCTGCCCCCTCTGCTGAGACCCCACCTGCAGGGCTGCATCCAGCGCTGGGGATGCACAGCAAGGACAGGGACCTGCTGGAGCCAGGCCAGAGGAGGCACCAAGGGGATCAGAGGGATGGAGCAGCTCTGCCGGGAGGAAAGGCTGAGAGAACTGGGATTGTTCAGCCTGGAAAAGAGAAGGTTGTGGGGAGACCTAATTGTGACTTTCCAGCACCTGAAGGGAGCCCCCAGGAAAGATGGAGAGAGACTATTTGTGAGTGCCTGGACAAGGGAGAACGGCTTCTAACTGAGAGTAAGTTTACATTAGATATATGGAAAAAATTCCTCCCTGTGAGGGTGGACAGGTACAGGTTGCTCAGAGAAGCCATGGCTACCCCATCCCTGGAAGTATTCAAGCCCAGGTTGGATGGGGCTCTGAAGAGCCTGGGCTATTGGAAGGTGTCCCTGCCCATCTTAGAGATGATTTCTAAGATCCTTTCCAACCCAAACCACTCTATTATCTTATGATTTTATGATTTCTTGGATAGCGAACATTCTACTAGAATAGAGTTAGTACAGTTAAATATTGTATCAAAATTACTTTTATGTTCACAGATACATTGATCTGTGTGCATCAGTAGCAAGACTACCCAACCCCATGCAATACTAGTCAATCTTTTGCTATTGTGACAAGTCTAAACTAAAAATATATTGTTTGATACTGTGCTTTATTTATTATTACATTAATCTATCAGTATAAATACTTTTTCCTTTCTGCAATTTATTTAAGCTTATCCAACAATTAAATATTAACATAAGAAATGCAAAGGTGTAACATTGTTTTAGGAAGCTATTCATAGCGTGAATCTGATTCACTCCCATGCCTAGATTTACTCCACAGTAAGTAGAAATGATCTTCTTCTCTAAGAAGTGGTTATCAACCAAAATCGTAGTGAAAATTTCTTACCTTACCTGTTAGAGAAGTTACCTTTGTCCTGTGAAAATGCTCCTTTTTTTATGTCAAAGACAGCTTGTCCCATGCTAATCAGACAGCCAGAGAGAAAGAAGCTGTGCCAAAGTCTCCTCAAAAGAACATTTAAAGTCTGCTTACTTGTATATTGAGAGTGTTCACAACAAATATACTGCGATTCCGTAATCTGTAAGGGAGGTTTTTGTGAGAACATCCTTAACACCTACGTGCTTCAACTTTTAAATTCCTCACTGGAATACAGCCTCTCAGTAACTCCAAGGTCAGGGTCTGGGTGCCATTTGATCCATAAATGCATCTCAGAAGCCGTAGATCTCAAATGCTCAGTAGGTGGCACGTTACCAGAAGGCTGAAAATTAGACAGCCTCAGACACATTTGTACAGCACAATAGCTGGAAGAAGTCTAAATCTACTAGAAACATTTTATTGTTGACACTGCTATCAGTAAGAGCTAAAGAAAGCCTTGAAGAGTAACCCTCCTTTAACACTGCAAAGG
Source organism: Cisticola juncidis (assembly GCA_013400215.1). NCBI lineage: Eukaryota > Metazoa > Chordata > Aves > Passeriformes > Cisticolidae > Cisticola > Cisticola juncidis. Next base: position 108,842 of record VXBR01003333.1, on the reverse strand, counting down.
CACAAGGATAAACAGCTTTCTAGGGAAAACAAAAGGAAAACTAGCATAAAGCAAAGGAAACATACCTCTGGGTTTGGTAATTCCTCTCAAGAAGAGGTCATTTCCAGCAAGAATGTAATAATAGAAATCATATTTTGTACACAAAGAAAACTTGCCTGTGGCTATTACTTTATGTAAGTAGGTTTTATGAAATATAAATGTCATGGTTAGAATCCTAAGAGACTGAGAAACTTCTGAGTAACCATCCATTCAGTCTTGCCTTGAAAGCCATTCCTTTAAGCAGAGTTGGCAGAAAATGAGTCAATAAAATCTCAGTATGTGACATTTAATCCCTGCCACAGACCACAATCTTGAGATCACTTACAACTGTTTTTTTCCTGATGACTTACAAGACTAGCTTTGCAGAAATATTTTCTTGCTTCTTTTGTACTGAGGAAAGTAATCCTATGCCAGCTTTACATGGGCTGATGTCCTGGCATATCTCTAAAAACATCAGAAACTTTGTACAGCATTCTTTGCCACTTACTGCTTCAGAAATATTGGTTATGCTGGATTTCATATGATTCAGCAATAAGCCACATGCTGTAATTCCTGTTACATTTTTTTACAGCTTTTTGCAAGTTAGTGAAAATGAGAATAATTTCAAACATAAGAAAATATTTGCTCTGAGACTTGGGTATTTTCTATTTCAGTGGGAAGGATGTTTTCCTTCACAGGAAGGGAAGACCTGATTATGGCTTTGCCAAGCAGGAAGATAATTATTGTCTGAGTAATTTCAAGGAGACATCAGCATCTCCAAAACAGAACAGGGCAAACAAAATGCAGTGTCAGGAAGAACAACAAACCAGGTTGATTTTATGAATAAACACTGTAATAAATTAATATGGTGAAGAGGTTGTAGAATCTGATTGATAACATGGATGGATTTGGAACATAGTGGGACTAGGTTTCCCCAAGTTAATAATGTGTTTCAAACACAGAGTTTTCAGCTAGGAGTGCTCTGATCAGACACGGGGTCTGTCAGCTGAATTGGGTAGATGGAAAAAATTGGAGCTGATAATGCACACCACTTTTCTCTTATGCTGTAAGTTTTCAGCTATTTTATTTTAGCCTTGATAAAACCCTTGATGAACAGGATACTGTACTGGATGTTCTTGTAAATAGTGACTACACTTGTAAATAAAAAAATGTGCTGTTAACATGTTAATATTTTCCCATTGTAATTTTAGCCCCAGAAGCCTCTAAAACAATTTGTAGGCACTTTCTTGGAGTCAATACATCAGCAAACGAGGTTTTGTCACTAGACATCTTGATATGAACATTCTAGTTTAGAAGTTAGGGGAGCTTAGTTCTATAGAGACAGACCTTTGAGCTTTGTCTGGCTCAGCACTGCAAAGAAAAAAACATTTTATCGGTGAAGATGTAGCTTCAGAGCCTGGACTCCAAATACATATTTTTCAGAGTATTTAAAAACTTACAAGGTGTTTTTCCACCTATCCTCACAAACCTCTTTGAAAGCTGCTGTCTCAGTGGTGGTAAAGTGAACATAAGCATGGAATGCTCTGTTACACATGCAAAGCAGGAGGGATGCAACCTGTACCCTGAGAGTCTGAAAGCCCATGTCCCAGTTGAATAATGGAGCAGGATTTGTACAAATTAATCCGCTTTATAGTTTATTCCCTGTGACATTAGGCCTTTTCAAGATTTACGGGAGGGTTTTTGACAAATTCTACCCACAACACATGAGTCAGAGAGATGTCTTTCACTTCCACACATTTACTTATCTAATCCAACACAGGTTTAAGCATCCTAATCTAGCACACTTTGGCATTCTCCCTCTGTTACTGTAAGAAAAGGGAAACTCAAGTCATATAAAGCATTCAGTCTTTAAGATGCACACACAGAATTTTGATTGTACAGGTACACTTCATACACAGGGTACACATTCACTTGTTTCTCTGAAATCTTAATACTGAAAGCTCTTGTCACAGGGTTTTACTTTAAAACTTACTAAAGACTGTGGAAGCTGGTCTGGGTCCATAGACAACTCTCCAAATTAGCATTTTGCACTTTAGCTCATTGCTTTTTTTTTTTTTTTTTTTTTTTTTTTTTTTTTTTTTTTTGTTTTTTTTTTTTTTTTGGGGGTTTTTTTTTTTTAATTTACTTTTGGATTTGTTTATTTGTTGGAGGGTTTTAATTTGCTTTTGTTTTGTTACTTGGGGGTTTTTATGTTTTTTGTGAGGGGGAGAGGGAGGTTGTGCAGGCAAATTACAACAGTGAGAGATCTTGGTGCTCTGATTTTGCACTGAGTGGATATAATACTAACTGTGTCTTCACTGCAGTATGTTTTGGAGGTGAATTCTTTTTTAGACCTGAATTTAAATTTCAATCCATCTTGGCAGTATCTACAGATAATAAAAAGACTAGAATATTTGACAAATATGAATGTTATTTCATTATTTTTTTATAACTTTAAAAAAGTCCCATGAATGTAAAAAAAAAAGTCCATATATATCCTTTTTTAAGGCAGGCCATCACTAGAAATAACATAATGATGTTAATTTTCTAATCACTGTCGCATATGTATAAAGCATAGCAATTGATAATGTCAGCAATTTCAGTGGAAATATGTGTCAATTAAATTCACTTGGTATGTATGAGAAACTGCCACTTATATTATAGCACTTGGAAAAATTTAATGTCATCTTAATTGCCTTGGTGAATTTGAAAAATATAATCTTTAGGTTATGCACTTAAAAATGATGACATTTATTAAAATCATTAGAATATTTTTTTTAAGAGTGCTTTTAGGTTGAAAGTACCATTAAAAAAAATCTTTCTACACATACTCACAAGTTACAAAGATCTGACATCTCACAACAGTTAGGTTCTAGAGTGCTTCAGAGATGTTGCACTTGAAGTGCAAAGGAGATTCATGTTACTACAAAGACTCCTGGATTGCATTTTACCACCGGGAAGGATAACATTTCTTGGGGTTTCCTTCCACAGAGACAGCATTTCCCCTTTTAAAAGAGGGAACTGTTTTTAGGAGTCAGTGGAATAAACCTGTTCAGGAAAACTGTGATGGTTAAGCTCCACTTGAAGAAAATGCCTCACTATCTTCTGGATTACTTGAGAAGAAACAACGAACAATCTAAGCATCTAAAAGGTGTAGAAAGAGTAATTTTGATACTTCTTATGTTGACTGAAACCCAGAAGTGGCAGGATAAGAGGATCAGAAAGACAGACATGTTACAAAGATTAGTTTTGCAGAATATTATGCTGTCTACAGTGTGAAATTAGGAACTAAAAGACAAATCCTATTTGTCTCACTCAGAGCAGTTGCTTTCAATCAATAAAGTCACATTAGTGTACAGACTTTCAGGATCATGTGTTCACCTTCCACTGCTGAGCAGCTGAAATGAATATCTGAAATGCCAACTGAGCACTCACAGCCCTTATTGGCTTCACATCGAGGCATAAGTGCTTGTCATTTCCCAGATTCAGATCTTTCACGCGTAAAGCTCCCAACAAAATCAATGCTTTCTCTGTGTCTGGACCCCAGGGAACTTCACACAGCTATCTTTGATTTGTATCTACAGATATTCATGGGTTTATTATGGAGAAGGCAACTTGTATTCATGTCCCACAGCCCCAGAGTTTTCATTCCAGGTAACTTCTTGGGCACACTGTAGCTCTTTGCTGCTTGCTCAGTTGGTTTTAAATCCTGTGTTAAAATGGGGTGGGCAGTGATTAGTGCAGCTCCAAGATGAAGAGTATGAAAACCAACCCCTTTGTCCTGCACTATAGCTACTCGCAGAGACACACATTAAGAGCTGCTCAAAATTGAAAAGAAAAAATGTAAATTCATTTCCATGTTATTAGGGCTTTTAGGCAGGCAAGACTGTCCAAATAAAGAATGACATCCTAGACCACTCAGATTACTTTTCCAAGTTATTTGACACTGGTCCACATCTGCTGATAGACTGGAACACTCTACTTCAGCCCAGCACCTCTGCAGAAGTGAACAGGACAGGTTGCTCAAGCCACAGTCTACTGCCAGGGACTAATAACAATTCATTTTTCAGTTGCAGAAGATTTGGAACTCTATTACTTTTTAAAACTGAAAAGTACATGTGCTGAGGTTTCACCCTCCCACCCCTCAAGGGGAAAGAAGTGGAAAGGAGGCACCTCAGGCCACATTGCTTATATGCAATTTATTGTGCACACTAAGAAAGCACCCAGCTTGGTGTAGTGGGAATTCTCTAAAGTGAAATATATTGCACTGTTTCCAGTTCAAATGAAACCTCATTATTGTCTATTTTATTCCATATCTCCCTAGCAAAACATTCTGAGCACACAGCCAAATCTTAAATTGCAAAAGAGATCAGGGGATTGATGTAGGCAAAATGCTTTTAGAATAAAGCAGTGGTTGACTCCCCATCTAAGATCAGTACATGTAGCATCCATTTTAAAAGAACGCAAAATTACAGCATTAAAAAGACAGAAAAATACCCGAGAGCTGTGGTTTGGAAAAACTGAGAATTCCTGCAGAGAACATAATTTCACATCAGATCAGAGTGAGTTAACAGGGAACATAATGCTGAACATTACCAGAAACGTCTGAAAGTGAATCCCATTTCGGCAATAACCTTCTAATAGGAAAAGGAGGATTAAGACAACCCTTATTAAGTGGCCTAATGCCTTAATACTGTGGCCTTTTAGTTTTCTGACATCTACCCACTGCAGTTCTATTCCACCCTACCTAAAACACTGGGGGTTTTAAGGTGCTGAACTCGTGTTGTATAATTTCAGCTGCTGTGCTGAATATTCACCTGACCCTACAGCGGTCAGACTCCAGCAGGCTGGAATTTCCATACACCACAAGGGATACTGTACAAGACATCTCTGTTCTTGAAATCCAATATTTTCAATCAGTGTAAATTTGTGTGCAGCAGACAGGTGTAGATTGATTGCAGAGGTGACATTTCATTTCTATATTATTTTCTTATTAGATTTCAACATCAAATTCGTAAACATTACAAAAACTTAATTTGTTTTCACTTGTGATAGCAAAAATGAGCTGAGAAAATACCACTTCTTGAATGCTTTTTGATCAAGAAATTTTATTTATGAAGCTAAAAACTGTATGAAAATTTAACTCAGTTTAAGAATTTTTTTTTTTTCCCTGACAAAAACCTGTACTTTATCATCAGTAATATTGAACTTGAAGGGGTTTGTTTTTTTTTATGACAGAAATTTTGTGAATTCCAGAGTATTATTTATTAATATCAACATTTTCAAGTGAAAACTGGACTTTTTGTCTTCTTTTAATTAAATTTAATCTGTTTTTTTTCCTGATCTTGTCTCAAAAGTATTCTAATAGAATGAGTCCTTGTAGTATAGGAGAGTTATCTAGCACAGCCTATTAAAGTGATGGCACTGAAACCACAGTGCAATATTTTCAACTACTGAAAAGAAGGAAAGGAGAAACATATTCCTTTATTACAATAGACAAAAGGAGAAGTTCATTATAGCTATCTGGATGAAAATATTTATGCTATAATTTTACACCAAATACATTTTTAATCCAAAGCTTCTTTCCCCCAGAATCAGTTGATGAACACTAAGTCAAATCAGGGGCTAGTCCTGGGGAAGTCCACTGCTATTTTAAAATAATACTGAACTTTGTTTAGTTTCACATTTAGTTCCTCATAATTTGACCTAACTCTTCCAGAGCTTCATTGAAGAAGTTATTTATTCAAAAACAGTATCTTCAAAATATGTCTACCTGTCTGAAATCCAAACAAAATGTTATTTTATTCATCAACTGTACATCCTGATGAACCTTGTTCTGTATGTAAGAAAAATGCAGCAGACACTGTGGTTATTGCTGTTTCATAACTCATGTAATTTCTAGTGATAAAACTCAATAATATCTTAATTCAGAAAGTATGAATTGCCCTCAGTTGTCTGAAGATATGAAGTCCTAAGAAATTTCACTTTGGGGATTACTGTGGTGAATATGGCATCTTTGTCTCCACAGCATCAGATAGCTGAGAGTGGATTCCGTGATCTCTAAAAGCCTCTTTGTGTTTTGAGATTGTGCCGAGTCTGACTGGTTCTCCAGGTAGTCCTTTGTGAACTAACTCCTGTTTTGCTATTAGAGTCTCATGCTGAGCAGCCAAAGAGGCTCTCAGGGTGTAATGCAACATTGCCCTTTGAATTGTAGAGGGAGATACTGGGAAAATTCCTATTAATCAGCTCCCAAAGCAGCACTTTCCTTGTTTCTACTAGTGTGCTTTCCTCTTATCTTCTAATTTATTTTCCTGCACCCTTATTGTCAACCACTTACCCAGACTGGGACAGTATATCAAATACTTCAAAAGACTGCAGGTTTTCAGGCTTTCTATGGATTTTTATTTATATGGAAACTTGAGCATGCATTATTGTGCAGGATCAAGTATATCCACAGAAAAGCTTTTATGCTTTTTTTTTGTTTTGTTTTCTACACTGAGGAAAGATTTGCAGGCACATTGTAGAAAATTGTAGATGGTCTCATTACATATTAAAATAAAAATGACAATACTGTAACTCTGACCTCTAATCCAATTTGCACCAGATTGTTTCCAAATGGAGATTTTAACCAAAGCCCTTCAGAATGCTTTCAAAATTAGGTCTCCTTGAAAGTATTAGCTGTAGCCAAATCTGTCCAAAGACTTTAAACTGACTATTTCTTGCATTCTTTCAAACTACTTTATGCTGCCAATTTTCTTAGCCTTTTTCCAACACAGAACATACTCCACAGCAGCCATTTAATCAGGTTATTCAGGCAGATGCCAGCCAAAAAGTGGCTTTTCCTTGTTTATATCACATGGCAACTCTAATCATCCATCTCTGCCAGATTGAACCTCTAATTCTGCATTTAGAATAAGCTTCTGCTTACTGACTCTTCCTGTACAGACACATGAACATGTGTGTCTATGGAGGGAGATGGGGGAACTGAAAGAGAGATGACTTCTGGGATGATGTCCAGTAGAGAGGATGAGGTGATTTAAAAGAAGATTATTATTGAATTTATGATGTCTTTAGGCCATGCTTCAGTGTTTGCGGGTAAATATGTTGTTAATTCCTATTATTAGGCAGCAGAAAAGATGCTTCTTAGAAAGGCTAAGGTGAGCCCACAAAGACTGATGAAAATCACATTCTATACATCTGGAAGGTCGTTTTGGAAAGGGGAATGTGGTAACTCTGTCTTGCGATGTTAGAGCTATAATAAAGCGCTCTCTGTATCTAAAAATCCACTTTATAAGTCCTGCAGACAGGCACCAAGATTCCACTAGTGATTCTGAGCTTAAGGCTCAACTGTTCTTGCCTCTTGTTTAATTAGTGCATTCTGCAGCTGGGCTGTGAAATAGTCCCTCTTGCCAGAACTAAAACAGGTCACTGAAATCAGAGAAGCTCTCTGATGCTGGGGGTCTTCCCATGGCTCAGACTGAGCAACTTCGTTGCCATGGAGTGCCTTCTTTTTTCTTTTTTCTTTTTTTATTTTCCAAATGGAAATTTGTTATCTTTTTCCCTTTAAAATATATGTTGTGAAATTCCATAAAAACACATTAAAATAATTTGCTAGGAATAGAAAAAAATAAATAAAAATCCATGAAAATAATTATGATCAGTAAGTAGGCTGACACCAGTTGCCCCCATCTCTGTCCAGTTCTAGATTTCTCTATCTTATGTACATATAGTTTTTATGTACATCTTCAGATATAGCTTCTTTTATTCCCCTAATCTGCTGTCAGACCTCTGAGCTGTCATGTAAATTACTCTCTTCAACAGGAACTGAATGAGAGATGGAGAGGCTGGGTTTCTACATTCTGTTATCATTCATTTGAATGATCTTTCTGTTCAAAAACCCCCTGAAACTAATAGTCTCAATTTATTCACATGTATATTTCAATAATATTAATGGTGAATATTTCAAAAAAGACTAGTAAGGAAACTCTTTAAAGCAGGCCATGCCATTAGGTTCTACAAAGCATTTCCTGACAGTTTAGAGAGGAATTACAGATAAACATGAACAATATGAAACTGGCTGTAGTTTAGTGCTCTGTTCTGTCCGTGGGACTTGGATAGATGCTTTTTGACAGGGTATTCTCTGTCAAGTAGTTCAGGAACTTGTTGCATCAGAATAATGAAGATGTGCCCAGCTGGAAATAAATATCTGCATATGGTGAATTTTTCATGTTGATCAATGTCTGGTTTTTAGTAGAAACTTTGCTGCCATAATAAAACATACACCTAAACAACATCAAACAAAACAATAACAACAACAAAAAGAAAACAACAAAAAACAAAAGCAAAACCCTCAGTATTTTACCCTTTTTAACATAATTTGTTTGTTTTAACAAAACTAATTTCCTCTATTATGTGGAACTTGACATTGGCATTGAAGAGAACAGGGAATGGCAAAAAGCCACTGGTTGTTTTGAAATTCAGCTGTATGTACTTATGAAAATGACCTTTCAGAACTGTTGAAATCCAGTGCTGAGTGCTTTTGAAAATTTTGAAAATGCACAAGAACATGCCTTGTGTACTGATAAATAAATGTCTGGCAAAAAACTTGAAACATATAAATGACTGTAATGTGAAATATAGAAGCCACAAACTGAATGTTCCATATTGCCTGGCAGGCTGAACCAAAGACAACTCGAAGATTAATTTGAAGTCCAAATTTTAGGAGGACATTTGAAAAAAAAAATCTTTATTTCCCTATCATTCTCAATTTTGAATGAACAGTCTAGAATCCTAGAGCTCAGAACAAATATACATAATTATTAAGACCTAAGAGTTATCATGAACATTCTGAGTCCCACAGGATTTTTGAAAAAAGTATTTCTGGATTTTTTCTTTTATTTTTGATTATTGGATCTTTGTAAATAGTTCTTTTCTTACTTCATTTCTGGTATCAGGAGTTTTGGAACAAATTTTTGACATTTCAAAAATTAAAGTTTAAAATCCTTAATTTAAAAAAAATCCCCATAATATTAGTATCATGGGGTTTTGTATTATGTTTCCCAAATAAAGTGTCTACTTTAAACATATGAAGTACTTACCCATCCTCACTTGGAGATACCTTCTTTTCCTTTCCTCTCCAAACTCAAACATGATAAAACACAACAATTAAATTAAACTTCTCCACAATATAGCTTTAGTGGTGAATGCCAAAATGTAACTAAAATTTTAACAATAATCTCTGATTTTGTCTCCTCTTGTATTGAATAATTTAATCTAACTCGATTGCAAAACATTTTATTGACTCCTTCATAAAGAGAAATGCTGAATTGAATTAACTTTGACATTCAAATAGCAAGTCATGCTGTTTTCTGAATGCAGTAGCACTAGAGGTCTGGGAAAATCCAGGACGGACTGCACTTGTACGAGAATAGTAAGAAATAGTTTATATTAATACCTCTATTACAGTGAACAGGGAAGAGAAAGGAATATATTAGAGTCAATCTATAAGGGAGGAACTGATACTCTGGGAAATTATGATTTACTGAAGATAGGGAGAAAGGTATTTGTCAAACCAAGAAATTATATTCTGAACATCAGTTTACCACATAAAACACAGTAAAAGCTTCCAATTCTGATGTATCTGTGCTTTTGACAAGCTACAGTAAGCTCAGCAAATATTTGAGGACCATTTCAGTGGAAGGGTAAAGGCAGATGCTTAGTGAAAAGCAGAGTGTCAGCAGATTTCTAATTTCGAGCAAAAACTAAGAGGAAAGAACAGATGAAGTAGAAGACTTACTATGGTTATAGTGCACAAAATGTAATTTATATTTAAACAATTAAACATTTTGAATGGACTTCCTAATTAACTTCCAGTGCAAAGCAATGCAAGTACTGTAGGAGGAGTTATCAGTAGTTTCCTGTGATTTATGAGCTGTATATGAAAAGGTAATATTCAGAGAGTGGCATTGCAATATCTATGTGTGTGTGTGAGGATAACACTGGATACAGTTTGAAAGAATGAGTAAAAATGATCTATTAATTCTTGGAGACAGCTCATTGTTCTTGTTGCATGATTTAATTAAACTACATCCAAATGTAATGGAAGTCTTGCTAATTGGCTCTAGGAACTTGCTGAGCAAGACTTACACCATATTGTTATCATTTGGGTTATTTCCTTTGAATACTTTTCTGAGCATGGGACCTACAGAGCAGCTGCATTTGGGTTTCTTTGTGGGTTTCTTCTTGCTAATGTTCAAGGAGCCAAGTGCTGCATCAGGGGTATAGATAATTTATCTTCACAAGTTTCCTCCTTCTTGAAACAGCTTTTGCAATTATGTACTTCACAGTCACAAAACTCAGATGAAGCACTGTAAAATAGCATGCCAGAGGTTTTATGGTCCTTGTCCATGGCTTCCTTTCTGTGCTACTTTGGGAGTGCCACCTTTCCTGGCTGCTGGTACTGCCTGGATGGCCCAGCTGTCAGCTTTCCTGATGTAGTAACTTCTAAACCCCTGTGTGACTCCCTGTACTAAACATTTCTGAATATCAGCCTCTCTGTTGCTCTGTCTAGTCCTTTCCCCTCTCACTGTTTAACTGATGTGCTTCATCTTGAGACAAAATCCTTCTGATTGCTCAGTGCTTCAAATGTCACCAAAATCAGTTGCTTACAGTCTCAACTTAGTGTCTACAGGCTGTGTATCCTCTCCAAATTGGCTTGTCCAATTGGACACCCTCCTCTGACAGGGGAATCTGAGCTCCTTAGGGAAAAGTGCTGAATCACACCTGTGAGGATGGTGCAGCAGAAACAGACTTTTTTGGGGTGAGGAGTAAGTTATCCTCCCCCCGAGCCAGCGGTGGAAAATTGCAAGTACAAAATCAACTACAGCCTAAGCTTGAACATTTTCCAGGTCACTGACACTGATATTACAGACACTACCTCCTTCTTAGAGCTCTTGGAATGAACTGAGAGAAATTTCAGACTGGAAAGAGTTCAAAAACTGATGTGGAGAAAAAGAGAAAGAATGATGAAAAAGGCAATAAAGAATTCCGCTAAAACCTTGTGTGCCCAATGGGATGTAGTCAGTGATTAAGGTCCTGCTATTCTCCTTCCCTCTTTTCCTCTACCCTAGCCTGGAAACCTGTGGCATCTAGGCTTTGCACATGCATAGATGTATGTATAAAAGTGAAAAAAAATTACACACACACAGAAACACACTGTAAGATTATATAAAATTTTATAATATGGCAATATAATTTATATTATGATGGTATATACATATATGTTTATATTCATATCTTGTATTTAAATTATAATCAAGCTTCAAGGGTGGTGTGCCAGGGCAAATACATTGAACACTGGGTCAAAGACAAGAAATGAAAATGTATCTCCTTTCAACATCAATAAAATGCAAGTACACACATATATAGTTCAGAATATCTGGAGATCTGAACAGTGGCCACATTCCTATTTCAGCAGCAGCTCCTTGTGTTCTTCATGGTCTTGTCTATAAAACACAGATGTCTTCACCCGTACTGCCTATCACACACAGTTCTATGCACATTAAATTAGTAGTCTGAATATTATTCTTCTAAGCTGTCAAGGTTACATTCCCACAGTGATTAGTAGTGAGCTTTAATGATAAATTTACTTTTACTGATTGGTGTTTACAACCGTGGGGACAGTAGTGTCATCCTGCACTTAGACTTTCAAAACATCAGGTATCTTTTCATGCCTGCACTTTTGGTGGTCCTAGTTCCCAATGCCAGTCCTCACTGAATAGCCTCCAAGCTGCCAGTTACCTGGCAAGGAATATTTTATTCAAACAGTCTAATAACAACCACACTCACGTTGTAGGATCCTGGAGCAATTGACAGGGGAAAAAATATTGATCCATAAGAAGATAGATACACATAAAGTTATTTGCTTGTATTCATATCTTTTAGTCAGGACATTGGTACATTATCAAAATTGGTTCAGAGCAATCAGTCCCCTCTTCCACGTAATCTGTTCACATTACTGTCATGAGTCCAAGCAAGCTGCACGTGCTGAACCTGCCTCGTCTCATTATTGCCACTGCCCCCCTGATAAAGGAACACAATTTGAAATGTTCTAGGCTTCTGATGTTGGGTATCTCTTCTTCAATTTCTTAAAAAATTATTGGTCACGAGTAATTTTGCTGAAATACACAAATATGTTTCCATAAATATAAAATCTTTTTAACAGTGATGATAAAAACATTTGCATTATTCACAATACAGTAATTTCTTGGAATACCACATATAATAAAATTCTGAAGAATCAGCTTCTGATTTCTCAAAATCCAACTCAACATCTAAATTTACCTTTACATATACATATTCTGAAGGATGATGAGAATCTAGATTTTGCATTTGATATGTAGAGTAGAATTCATGTTTTTATGGATTTGTTCATTTGTTCCAGGCATCCTTGAGTTCTCCAGGTTTGCAGTCATCAGTGGAAAATGAATGCCCTACAACCCCTTGTTCAGCCATGGACTGACAGCAAGAGCTTGTGCTGGAAACCTTTCCACTGACAGGATAAACGTGTTCAGCTTTAAACCTCATGGGGAGAGCAGGAAAAGGGATCATAAAGATCCCTTAAGTGTGTATTCAATTACTCAGTTGACTACTACCAGCACAGAAACCTCTGTGTTTGATTAGGCATTTCTGAGCTGCAGAATCCCTGGCAGAATGTTTTTCCTTTTATTGTGGCATGGAATATCCTGCAGCTTTTTTCACAGTTGTCTTGTCCACTGATTACAGGTTTGATTCATGAAGATAAGGCTTCCTTTCTTCTGTTTTCTTTCTTCTTTTTTTTTTTTTTTTTTTTTTTTTTTTTTTTTAATTATTTTAATAACTGACATTAAATTACAGAGTTTCCTGCAGTTCGTACAATAGCTTTCTATTGATTTAGGGTTAATTGTTTTCCTCTTAACTGCAGAATTTTCTAATTACAACTTCCTCAAAATATGATTTATACACAACACAGTTCTATCTATTGTCAAACATTTTCAAATATCCAGAAGTACCACTTCTCTTTTTATCATCTTTACCTTAAGTTTCAGTAAAATCCTGTATAATTTTTAAGTTTCTGTGCTCTAATTTAAAGACCTTCTACAGTGGACAAAGACCAATATATCTCTCAGAACTTTTAATCCATTTTCTCCTTACCTTTCTTAAGGGCAGTATTTATATGGTTATCTAGTTTATAATACAGCTGGGAGTATTTTGATGCTATGTCCCTAAGCATGTGGGGCTGGTGACTGAGGAAAATTTGTTGCAATTTCAATTGAGATGATCAGTGTTTCTGAGCAATTAGGTTTATAGAAATTTGTAATTTGTGGTGATTTTAGGAGCTTTTAGAAATTGTATTATAATAAAACCTATTGCCTTTGGATTAAAACAAAAAATAGTAGAAGGGGCTTGTGGTTATTCTCCTCTGCCTACAGGGCATGAGTAATGAAGAGAGTGTTGATGAGGTATCTAGGGATGAGACACAGGGAATTCTTCAAATAAGCACACACTGCTTCCAGAGTTTAGTGCTAGACTATTTTACACAGCTTGAAGGCAAAGAAAGTCTGTCCATCTCACAAGTCTCTTAGGAATGCTTTCCACTTCAGTGAAAATTGTTATGTATGTGAGGAAGTGCAACTTCAAAACACCCCCAAACACCCCCAAAACAGCAAAAACAGAGTCTAGTTCAGTTAAGCTCTTTGTAGTTAAATACATTTAATTGAAGTATTAAATTCTTAAACAGGCTTGGGTTTGTTTGAAGACCATTCCTGAAATCTGCCCATATTTCTTGATGTACACATTATGCAATTTCTTATCTGGTACTTTGAATGTTTCAGGGATACAAAATCAATTTTCTCAATGTTGTAAAGGACAGAACATCAGGTTCCATCATACTTAAACGGTGTACAGTCCATTGGTGAAATTTCAATAAAACTAAACATCAAAATAAAACTTGCATGAAAGTTAATAGGCTTAGCATGCAAGATACTTTCAAGCATTTAGAGAAATTGCATTACCAGAAGTCATGATCACTATAAAGCCACTATCCTCATTAAAGACTTTAAGGAGTATCTAAGCTTTTCCAAGCAAGTTTCCTCATTTTAATTCTTACAGGGTGTGTGAGTAGCTTAAACATTTGCCTTATCACAGAAAAGCAGTAAAAACTTTAAAAAAATGTACATTTGATACTACCATGGATTTATACAGTACCAAGACATCACTTGGTGTGAAAAACCAATGGCCTGAATGAGGAAATCAGTGATTTTTCTCAGGTTTTTATCCATTCAGGAGTGTCATGGGCAGTCAGCAGTTCACCATGTATTTTCTTTTGAAATCTGATGTTTTGTATTGAGTCTGGCTGGGCTGGAATTAACTTCTTTTGCATCATCCTACATTGTGTTGGGGTTTGTATTTGTGGCTAGAGCAGTCTTACTAACTTGCCAAAATTTTCTAGGCTTTGGAGGGACCTAAGGAGGCCTTCCAGTACCTGAAGGTGGAGAAAGACTTTTTACAAGGAAGCCTTGAGTGACAGGACAAGGGGCAATGGCTCCAAACTGAGAGAGAGAGGAGGTTTAGGTGAGGTATTAGGAGGAAATTCTTCCCTATGAGGGTGGTGAGGTCATATTCTCTAGACCTTGACTTCTTGTTACAATTCTTCAGCCTCTTATTTGATAATAACAGAAGAAACCAAATGAATAAGCAAAGTTAACTTTTACTCATACATAGTTTGTGGAGGTTTTTCATAAAAGAATCTGTGAGACTGAATTTGTAATAATAAATGAGTCAAACTCCTTGGTGTCAGAAGACCTGACATAAGAAAGCAGATGATCATGAATAATCAAAATATTTCTATGGCCAAACAAGAAAAAAAAAATATATATAAATGTGATGTTATTGTTTTGTTTTAGCCCGATGACTGCTTTTACAGTCTGATAGTGAAACTATTACCCAGCTTACAATAATAACAATACTCATGAGAAAAATTGACACAAGAAAAAATATTAAGAACTTTAAAAATCATTATACATTTAAACCTAGTCACTGTTGCATACAGGTAAAACCTTACAAAGGGAAGGCCTTGTGAAATTCTGGCTCAAGCCTGTTACTTTGGTTAAGTTGAAGAGGACTGTGGAAAAGGGATGCAGCTGAATTAGAGGTAGAAAAGCAAGTTATATATCCATTATGTGTTCACATCATGCTGTGTGGTGGTTGGTTGGATTATGTTTGTTATGATTTAAAACTGTGTAGCTGATAATGGGCTTATTGCATAAAAAGGCCTGGGTTTTTGCAATAAAGAGGCTCTGCTCTGCACCTGCCTGGGATACCTCCTCTGCTTCGTACAACACCTACTTCTTTTCTCTTGTGTTCAGCCTATTCTTCCAATGTCCCTCTGGGCACTGAACCTTCTGCCCTAATCAGGGAGACCAGAGCCAACACACCTGATGCAGGGAGTGGGAAAAGAGGAAACGAGAGGAGCAGCCCTTCTGCCCTGAGGAGAGGAGGAAGGATGAGGGAGGGAAGAGGCCACAGTCCCAGAATGGTCTAAAGGTCACTGCAGACCCTGAAAGGCCAGCAGTTACAGTTCAGATCAGAAGCAGAAGAAATCTAGTTCTGGAATTCCATTTTTTCTTCTTTTTTTCTTTCTGGTGGTTTTTTTTTGGTTTTTTTTAGTTGTAATTCAAGTGTAAATTGAAGTCAAAGTTTGTAGTAAAGACTTGTGGCTGAAGACTAATTCAGAACAAGCCTTAAGAGAGCACAAAAATCTTCACACATAAAGCTTAATAACATAAAAGGAACGGAAATATAAGTTTATTTTGGTTTTCTGATGAACTGAAATCCCATCAAATAGGCTTGCTTTATCTTTGCACTTATCTCAGAGAAAATATCTGGGGAAAATTTGCTCAGGAACAGCTGCTATTATTTTAAATCCAGCTTTATCTAATCTTGAATGATTCTAAATGGCTTTCCATAAGGTACATTAATTTGAATTAAGGTTACCTTGTATCTCATATTTCCTCTGGTTCAGCAGAGTAAAAATTTCCCCTTTTTTTCTGACATTGAAGCAACATTTCGAAACGAAGTATTATTTATTGAATGCTCAAAGGCACAAAGTATTTTGGAATATGGATTAAAAATGTGTTTTGGCTACACCTCTGTAAGTTCTTCATGCTAGCTTCATCTATTTGACAGAGAAAAGAAAAATCAGTCAAAGCAAAAGCTGCAGAAACCCTTGCTGCCCTTAGGTCTTCCTCCCTCTGCAGATTTGTGCCTGTTCACCAGTGTTGTGCATACACAAACTGGGCAGGCTCTTCCTGCCCCTTCAAAACCCTGGTCTAGCCTCAAATGGGCAATTTTTTACACCTCTGTTGGTCCCATTCCAGCCTGAATGAAACCAGACAAATAAGGTTTATCCCCCTGATGACTGAGGCATTATTTTCTTTGCTGGTTTGAGTAGCGACATTACAAAAGATTGACTTGCATTTCCTCGAGATTGTGTCAATTGTAGTATCAATTGTAGTTATATCTGAAGAAAATAGTTAAATCACTGTACCTATCTCCAAGATATTCTTACCACATACGTAAATATAATACAGGCATTCCAGAATTTACCATAACAAATTAAATTTGTTGTTCACTGTTGCTTGCCAGTAATAAAAAATATTGTGAAATAATTTGGGGTTTGTGTTGTATTTTGTCTCTAGCAAGAAAACTGCAGCATACCCAGGCCCTTGCACAGAGATAGGCTTTACTATACTTAGCATTTTAAACTTTAACCCAAAACATTCCCTAGAGGATTTTGAGGTATAAACAAACAACTATACCAAGCCTTGAAAGAAAAGCCTTTTCTATTGCATTTGATCTCTATCCAACCATTGCTTTAAAATGCAGCATTTTACTGATCGTAGATCTACTTGTAACTGTTTGGGGATTATTGCTCAAATAGGATTTTTGATAAATGGCTGTTTTAGTTGCTCTGCAAACTAATTTATCGCTGAAATTGGAAGATTTAGAGTTTCCATTTATCTAGACAGGAATGAATTCACCCAGGTCACCTCAGTTGTTCTGATGAGAAAAATATTTATATACTTCCATTATATTTATATATTTATTAGAGACAGCAAAAAGGTTGAATCAGAACAGATCAGACACACAATCTTTAGAAATTATACAGGTTGATTCAAAATAATTGTTATCTCTTGAACTCTCTGAAGCAGAACTTCTTCCTTTGGGAAACTGACAACTTGACAAAACCTCAAACTTCTAGAAATCTCCTTTTTATCTGACATCCTATAGTTTCCTTGCTTCCACAAAATATGAAGTGTCAGACCTTTGAATGTGAAACCTAGCAAATATTTAAAATCTTCAGTACTGCAACAAAAATATTTTAAAAATATTAAAGTGATCAAAAAAGTGACTATCTGTGGAAGACAAATTTGCTTCCTCATATATGGGCAGAAACTGGATATACCCCAAATGTAAGTCAAGCTCTCAGGTTTTATGGCTCTTAATTCTAGAATTCTCATTAGAGGATAGACAATTCTGTATTGCACTGAAATTCACTTTTAAACTTCCAAACCATTGTACAATTTTGGCATGTGTGATCAGCCAGGGGAAAAATTATTCTTTATTGACAAGGTTGTAAAGAGGAAGGTATGGAGTTTCTAGGTGATTACCCTGAATTAGGCTATTATGCTTTCTAAAATAATGCTGTAAAACAGTCCAGTGGTCCTTTCACAGTAATACCAATACAAATACAGAGTGACCATGGGTCTCCAGTACTGAATGTCTCTTCCCTTCCTATGAAATATTGGTCTCCTGCTCTATGGTGTCCATCCTATTTAGATAGAATCTAGTACATTTCACAGACTGGAAATCAGCTCAGACAAAAAAGAAATGCTTGATTAAAAGAAATAAAATTAGAAGAAGAAAAAGGAAAAACACATGAAAAGAGGATCAAATGCCTCTAAACACTAAATCAGGTACTCATGGAAAGTAGAAGATCAAACCAAAAGCATAATGTCAGCAGTTTTTAATACATTGTGTTACCTAGATGAGTAATTCTGCTATATTTTTGTGATTAAAGTTAGTTACTGTGTAGATAAGGAATTTTCTTTTAAAATGATCTTGCTTGTGCTTTCCGTGAAGGGCTAAGAAATTTAGAATTCATAGAGACTGAAGGCAATATTCCCAAAGAAGGTGGCTTATTGTTTGGAATTGTGGCACAGGGGGTTTGTATTGATCCAAGAAGGCAAACTGTAAGACAGGCATAACTCTGCAGCACTAAACAAATAACCTCAGAGAGAGCTGTATGCTTTAACCAGCCCTAAAACAACTGGAATGATTATTGCTTGAGAGCCTGTTGACTGCAGAAGGTGGGCACAGCCTGAACAACTTCCTTTAGGCAGCTAAAATTAAATGAGAGCAATCTGACCTCGAAAAAGAAAGGCAAGACAGAAGGGAGGGCAAAGGGTTCTTTCCTCCTCCACATTCTGCCAGGATGTGGAGGTCTGGCAGTTTATATACCCTGTTTATAATGAGTCCCAAATCACTGACATGAAAAGAAGAATACAATACTTTAATATTCAGAACAAGATGAACATCCAAAATAGTTCTTCTTTTCTTATGCAGATGAAATGATACATCTGAAACAGCTTGCTTTGTCTTTTTCTCCAACACACTGTCAAACTGACAGCTTCCTTTTAAACATCTTGATTTTTACCAAAACTGTGTTTTCAAATGAAGAATCTTCTAACCTTTTATGACATAATCACAGAATCATAGAATCTCCTGAGTTGGAGGAGACTCATAAGGATCACAGTGAACAGCTCCTGGCCCTGCACAAGAGTCACAGCGTGTGCCTGATGCATTCTCCCAACACCTCTTGAATTCTGTCTTGCTGCTGTGACCACTGCCCTGAGGAGTCTGGTTTTCGTTATGATTTCAAATTATCCTTTCTCTATTTCCTAGGCAAGTGCTTCTGGATGTTTTTGTTTGTTTGGTTGGTTGGTTTAGATTTTTATATTTTATTTGGGGATTTTGTAATTTATAATTTAATTTACAAAAATGGAGTATGCCATTAATCAAAGTTCACCATTATTTCTTCCTCCAACTTCCCTCTCCCAAAGTCTGCAATTTATTTTTTAAAGCACTATGTAGAAGAGAAGGACTTGTCACTATCATTTATTCCTTGTTACACTAAACATCATTATCCAGTATATAATTTATGCAATTTTGGGATAAAAATAAATACTTCTGTCCAGGTAAATGCAATTTCTTTTGTTGATTCTTTGCTTCATTTTTTTTTCTGATTATCAGCTACAAAATGGAATAAATTACATTTCCTTTTTGTTAAATCTACATTCATAGTTCTCTATTGTTATAAGGATAGTGAAATCAAATATAAGAATCGACATCTCCTTTGCCATCTTCTTGTGTCTTGCAAATAAAAGTTCATCTTCAATAAAACTTTGTAGCAAAAGTGATACACTTGAATTAATTGCAGAGAAGAGTCTAATTAATTAGAATTTTGAAGGAAATATTTCCATGTTGAAAAAGGATAATTTAGAAGAATTTCTGTGGATCCAGGATTTTAGCCTTTAAACTCCTCATGGAGTCATCCTAAGAATTGCTGGGACTACAATAATGATCATTATGACAACATTAAGACAAAAACCTACTCAAGTTTTTCTAAGTTTACAAGCTGCATAGGAACAAAACTCAGAATATCAGTAGAAATATTTCCTTGGGAAGGAAAACTGTGTTTAGTTTTGTGGTTCATATATACTGCAAGGTCAAGTAAAAAAACATAGAATAAAATGGAACAAAACCAAGGAAAATTAAATTAAGCCAAGTGTTGCATGAACTACAAACTATATCATGTGACTTAACAGAATGTTGCCATAACTAAAAAAGCCAAGAAGAACCAAATGCATAGGATTAACATAATTTCATGTAACAGCCAACTAGGCCTTCAAAATATTTGATAGTATTAATGAAACCAAATAATAATAATTAAAATGTCAATTTAAAATTCTCCTTATTTTTATAGTGATGTATTTCCTGTATGACAGGCTGCTTCCAGTAAGTATTTGTTCCACTAAAAATCCCACTCATAGTTATCAAGCCTGGTTTTGTGCTCTAGAAAAGCCTCCTTGAAGCTTCAGCTGATTTGAGGACAGAGGAGCCTATGAGCCCATCTTATTAGTTGTTGTATTTGCTTTTGTCCTTTTTGCCTGTTGCACATATTTGCTTGCTGTTCAGGCTAAACATTTCTGTTTTTCTGAATATCTGGGGTTTGTGACTGCAATTAATACAGCTTCCTACCAAAAAAACCCAAACCAAAACAACCAAAATAAAAAGCAACAAACCCCAAAATCTTCACAACGTTTTTGTCTTTCTTTAGTCATGAGACTATTTTGGGTTTTTTGGGGTTTGTTTTGTTTTGTTTTAATTTTACAGTCCACCCACTGAATGGTATTAGGTTGACCCATAATCCAGCCTTTTAGACTTCTGCATTCTATGCAGTTATAAAATACTCCCCTCTTTTTCATCACTTTCTGAATTTAAAAATCCTCTCAAATACAGTGCAATAATGGTAGTGATTTGGGTATGTATGACCTTTATATTCAGATGTTTTTGTCTCTAGCAGATGTCCTGTAATACACAGAGAAACAAAGTCAAGTCAGCTGGAAAAGAGGAATCAATAGGAATTTATAGAGAAGCCATTACCTGTAGTATTGCAATGACAGATAAAAGAAAAGTTTACATAAGGGTAAGAATGGTCTCAAATGACAAATGTAAAAATATTTTGGACTTGAGGAACAGTATCATTTTTACATCTCTTTACGTCCTTAATGCATTAAATATTAGTGAAAATATGTCTTTGTTGATGTGGTAATTATTTCCATGATCCTTACTCATGATCCTTACTCCTTGTCTCTCAAAACTGTATTTTCATTGCTTAGTTTATTGTCCTTCTTTTGGTATCCCTTTGTTGCACCAATTTAATTCCATAATTTCCATTGTGCAATATCTCATAATTGTTCCAATGTGCTCACATGGGGTCCAGCCCTTTCTTTGTGTCACTGGAAGTTTAAATAGGATTTGTACCCAGTTTTCACACAAGAGTTGTGGTGGCTGTTCAGAAGTGCTGTTTGTGGTGAGGTTTGTGTTCATTTGGAAGTGGTTGCAGATGGTTGGATTCCATCTTACGCATATTTTTCCTATCCCTAAATACTGTCTGTAGTCTTATTAGAGAAATGGTGTTTAGCTGCCACCTATTTTAAAGCTCAGTAACCTTGCAATGAGGGGATGACATGCTGAGTCTTGCCAAGCTGATGTAATAATGCCTAAGTGAAGTAAAGATTGTAGGTAGAGAGTGTATATCAACTTCCCTGAGATGAAGTAGCTGAAAAATAACAGCTCAGCTTTCAGTAGGAGATATCCTTGAGACTATAATGTATATAATCATACATTTACATAACCACATAGAAACAGAAATGTCTGTCCATACCAAGGAAAGCACACACCTGTAGACTTCTTTCTCTGCAGGATGTAACTTCAATGGCAGTTAGTTGAAGTTTCCTCATAAATGTTCTTTCTCCAAAAATTGCCCTGTAGGAATCTTCCAGCTTTCATTTTTCTCTCCGAGTTGAAATTAACTGGAGATTTAAAGATTCCACAGTTATTGCTATTATGTCTATGTGCATCAGTGATGTTTGTAATGGTGAAGTAATATATTAATGCAGAGAGAAAACTAAACAAGATGCTCAGCTTTTATTACAAGTGCTTTAAGAAATAGCAGTTTTGCACCTCAGAATAAAGACTGAGTAGAGACACTGGTTTGAGAACTCCCACCCATTCCCTGATTTAGACTGTGCGGCCGTATCTGTCCCGGTCCTTCTGGGATCCCGGCTAGCTCCAGGAGAAGGAGGGCACTGATAAAGTCCTTAGGAGCTCTAGGTGGTGACAGAACAACAGAGGGTCAATAAAGAATTGCACAGGACCAATGTGCGGGCACTTCCGGACCAACTTCATCGTCTGGAGGGATCCAGGCAACACAGGCAGCAAATACAGACCTACATGGCCTTTTAAAGAGGGGTGGTTTCAACAGGAGGATACAGCAGGCAAACAATCACAGAACATGAGGGGAGGAGGGAGGGAGTTACAGGCATAGGGAAGGGCAGATCGGGGTGTGATGGGGGAGTGACAGGAATGAGCCGACCAATGGAATACCAAACTAAAAAAAAATTCTGGAAGGTTGGGTTGGGCTCGGGGTGACGGACAAGTGATGGGAGTGGGATTAAAAAACTCTTTGAACTGGTTGACACTTGGTCAGAACCATCAACAGGGAAGAAAGGAATGAACCATTTCAATGGATCACTACACTGCTACTTGCAGGTGTCTGCAACCACCAAACAGGTTTGAATCTAGTCACAAGAAATTTATTTGAACTTCAGTTACACACACCTTTAAAAGTAGTATGGAAGTGGCTACTTATGGAGAAAAGTTGTGATTTTACACCATAAGGTGCTCCCTTTAAAATGCTAGTCTTGGTACCTTGGCTTTACTTTATCTTTGAACATTTTCAAGTGGTTCATTTGGACTGCTCCTACCCTTTCTGGCTGAATACACCCCTCTCTCTGTGATCAGCCAGCCAACATGCTAATGGAATGTAATTTGCACTGCACACAATTATCTGGATGGGAGAGTCCCATGCTTGTGTTCTCTAATGGAGAGCTGGATTATGCAGCTTTATTATTCAAAGCAAATGGGAACATGTGTTACATGCTGTGTTACTGAAATGAGTAGGGCCCAATAGGTTCAGCCTGATGCTTATAAAGTGCCCTGCCATAGTTAACTCTCCTGTAAAATAGGATTTATAATGGAATCATTTAAAGTAGGAACACCAACTTATCCCCATTTACCAGTAGCTATGAAAATATTGTCATGTGGCAGACTGTGAGAACAGAAGTTCTCAGCAGTATACATTGCAGCACGTATTCTTTCATATGCCTAATGCAATAAGGCTTTAATGGTTAAGTCATTGTTCTTACAGTGTTTCTTGATAGGGGAAATCTAAGAATGTATCCTCATTTTTGCTGACCTACTTTGTACATATTGTCACAGAATTAATGAGTTGTATATTATCAGTCTTTGAAGGAGTCTCCTAAAATAAATAATTGCAAAAGGACAGTATGTTTTTCTGTTTAATAATTTCATCAGATGACATACTGATAATATCTACCTATATCTGGTGTCCATATACGCTCACAGACTAAAGCAAAAGTGGTGCTGGGGGAAGAAATGTTGGTGGGAAAGTGGTCACAGAAGGAAGGCCTTGCTGGGTTTTGATTTCTGCAAAAATATATTTTGTTTTATTTACACCTCAATTTTTTTAGAGTCATATCCTAATCATGTGCATCCCAAATAAATGCAGCTAGTGATATGAAGGGACTATTAGTGTCTGGTATATAGAAGAAGTGTAAATTTAAATTAGAAGAGATAGATATAAGGAAAAAAAATATTCTGAGGGTGATGAGACACTGGAACAGGTTTTCCAAAAACGTTGTGGGTGTTAAGCCATTGGGGGGGCTCTAAGTCAGGCTGGATGGGGCTTTGAGCAACCTGTTCTACGGGAAGATGTCCATCTCCAAAGCAGGGGCGTTGGAATTTAACAATTTTTAAGGTTCTTTCCAAACCCAACCAAAATGAAAGAGAGAAAATCAAATCTACAAATGATGAATAGGTAGAACAAGTTTTGGAAATGGATGGAATTGGTATAGGAAAAAAGATAGAGAAAAGGTGTTTTAAAATGAATGGGAAAAATATTAAGTGGGAAAAAAACAAGTGTGAAAAGCACTGGGGGAAAAAAAAAAAACTACCAACTTTGAAAATAATATTTCATAATTCTTTTCCTTTAATTTGAAATAGTCTGTATTTTTCAAATTTTCAGTAAAAAGACAGTATCTACAAAAGGCATATTAGGCCAACATTATTACTATTATACATTCCAAAGCAAAATGAATTTTTGCATGTCAGGGGACAACCAGGAACATAACTTACAGGTCACCAGAATGTGCTAAATCTCTCAGCAATGGACACAAAACCACACTCAGCTGCTTGCTTCATGCCCTTTGTTTGTTGTTGTTGTTGTTGTTTAATATTAATCTCTATCAGAGCCCTTTATAAGCAGCTGGGTTCTACCTTTTGTTTGAGAGAATGGTGGTGCTAAAATGTGTACAATCCAAATAAATGTTGTCCTTATTTTCATCAGATTGTTAAGGTCTGCTTAAAACAGAATCTCAAAAAGAAAGGTAATGAGTTGAAAAACCTAGTTTGTAAGATTGAATACAAACTTGCTTCAAGAGATGGGACAATACAAGAAGAATTTGGTTCCTAGTTGGCTAGCAACAAACTAATGATATGTTTATACCATCATTTTGTATTTTAGTCAGTAACAAAATTGTTCTTTTTCTACTTGTTTCAAGAGAAGGAGGAAAAATTTCCCCTCTTCTTGCATGGTGTACAAGTATCTGCAATGTAAACAATGACATGCCATATACAGGATTAAACACTGTATATTGGGAATCATATTTGAACTGCAAATCCTTTTATTAATTATGGAAGATGTCATTGCAAAAGTGTGTTGTAAATGAATATAATGACATTTTTGGAACTTTCATTACTACTGTTAATGCTGAGAGCCTACTATATGAATTTATCATATAATAGCTGACTCTATCACAAGTGCAGTATTAAATGCTGAATTTATATCAGTCTTGTCCAGGCAGAAGCTGTGCCATAATTGCATTACAGAATATATATGTTGACTTGGAAGGAGGCAATTTAAATTTATGTTTTAGTTTGTCAGGAGGTGAAATATCTATTTCTTTATTTTATAAAAGTGTTGTCAGAAGTCACATTTTTATGCATTGTTACAAATTTTCTGTTTAGTATTTAACGGGTTTAGATAATCCTTTTTGACAAGTACAAGAAAGAGTAAGTGCTTTAGAGCAAAGCATGTTTTTCTTTAACAATATTCATATTTTTACACAAAGAAGTCACAGGTGTTTTTATATGTTATATAATATAATCATATTGATAAATAATCAGTCCCTGCAATTAATCATGTTTCTTCTCAAACACAGCAAATGTGTATGTGTTTGTTATCACATGCAGGTGACTGTGCCTGCAAGAGGACAAAGACAGGGAAATAAAGTAAATGACACTTCAGCTGAGGCTCCTCATTCCTGCACAGTTAGTGGACCCATCCATGGGTCTGTGATATGGGATGTGCCTTTGCTTTAGAATGTGCCCTCGTGCTACTGCTGACATTTTGGGTTAAGTAATCTATTGATGCCAACTAGATTTTGCAATGACTTAAAGGTGCTAATCTGTGCAATACATTTAATTAGAGAAGAAATGCCAAATCTTTAGCTTTGGCTGAAACCTGGCCTCTATATGACTGCATTTAGTAATTTACTTTGTTCAGAATAGCAATTAATTACACCTTTATTTTCTCTGGTATTCTAGCAGCAGAATTCTTCTAACTCCATACATCCACACATACATACATACAATACACAGAGACAATAAAGGAAGAAACATGTCACTAGTTGACTCTACAGTGTTACTTACTCCTGCTTCCTTCTGGATTCAGTATATCAAATGACTTTTTTTTCTAAGATAATAATATAAATCAAGTTTCTAAGATGATAAATACTATACCAAAAATTCTGTCAGTTTTAATAACCTGAAATTCCCCTCTTTCTGCAATACTTACTTTAAACTGTCTCATGTTTTAAAATTGTTTTAGAGTCAAATAAGTGTGAAGACATAAGTCCAGCATTTTGTGAACTTCAAATAATTTCAGCTGT
Source organism: Cisticola juncidis (assembly GCA_013400215.1). NCBI lineage: Eukaryota > Metazoa > Chordata > Aves > Passeriformes > Cisticolidae > Cisticola > Cisticola juncidis. The sequence continues at coordinate 82,911 of VXBR01003333.1, read as the reverse complement.
ATATTTTAAATCCATTAAAAGCAGAAAGAGTGCTTGAATAGGACAGCTTAGGGTTAGAATGAGATCTTGTGGAAACTAGTAGAACATACAATTACCAACTTGCAAAATCCACAGAACAGAATTGTGGAGTGTAGAGAGCAGGGAGTAATAAAGCAGGTGGATTGGGGAAAAAAAAAAAAAAAAAAAAAAGGTTTAAGATAGAATATTGTAAATTTCAGTGCCAAACCTACTTCTGCTGATTGCAATTACATGAAGTCAAGCTTACCACTACTGAATATGATATCTTAAATCTGAAAACCTTCTGAGAGTAAACATGCTGTGAATTTGGAGTGTTTAGACCATTTTCTTCAGTCAAAATTGAGAGACTGCATAGGGGAAAAATATGTGAACTGAATGTGAAAATGGGTGTAAAGATTTTATTATATATCTAGTCTGAAGAAATATGACTGGAGAAAGCAATTTCTTGACTTATCAACAACTATAATTTGCAATTTATGCCTAAATAGCAGCAGATTGTTTTTAGTCAATATGTAGTTATGTTGTCATTACAATCTTGAAAAAAGCACTACAGAAAGCATTTCAGGAGGTCAGTTTGAATAGTAATAGAAAACATTCATCTTAAAATGACTTCTAGATATAAAGAGTAACTTCTGCTTGAATGTTAATCAACATGTTATTAAAAATATATATTATTAAGTTTGTACTCCTGGATCTGAAAGCAGATGAGATTTTCCATTCTTAAAATCTTTTACTTATGATGTTACATTTACAACCTAGACAGCTCTTTTGGCAATCTAATGTAATAGTAAAGATATCCATAATGCTCTAGGTGACTGATTTTCCCCTTACAGTCATAAATGTCTTTTACAAGTGAGTAGAGCAGATTATGTCTATACAGCATGTCCCTGTAGCCTCCAGGAAGGTGTCCATTCCCTTTAGGCAGGAGCTGCTGTGTTAATTGCAGCTAAGAGGAAGGATGTTTTGGGCCAGCTCTGACACAGTTTGATCCACAAGACCACCATATACTTCATGGGGACTTGAAGAGCAAAACTACTCACAGGAATTCAAGATCCAAGTACATCTGTGGCATAATAACATGAACTGTCGCACAGTTTGCCATTTGATTTGCTTTCCTAATTTCTCTGGAGACAACATTTACATAGAATTAACTTGTGTGATTGCAATAAATCTTTTCTTAGTGGTTGTAGTCACTATAGCACACATATTTAATACCAGGACTCTCCCCAAATCTTGTGCATCACTATATTTCTCTAAAAATCTTATCAATAGCAAATATTAGCAATCATTTTATCAAGTCACAATTTATTAGGTGTTCCACCTTCATGTATGACCTTCATTTTATTACCTTGATATCACAGTACTGTCAGAATATATCCCTGGCAAGAGCTGAGTTCTTACTAGGTGTAAGAACTCTATGTTTCTTATCATGTTGGCAACAAAAGCTCTGTTCTTTGCTGGGCTTGCACATCTTTTGTCCACCTCCTTATTGCCAGTGATGGCAAACTGCATGGAACCCGTTATGCCACATATGGAGCCCATGGAGAAGCTCAGTATAATTTCTTTTTAGTGGTCAGCATGGGACAGAGGTGCCATTTATTTTGTTTTCTGATACCAGAGCTTTAGTCTCATGCAAGCGCCTGTCCTGTCAGCACTTGTTGATGAAGCTGCTCCTTTCCTCTGATGTTACAGTCAGAGGGTTTCCTTCAAATGAAAAGTTATGTCCCTTTCTGGTTTTCATGCAAAAAAATAAAAATTAACAGTTTCAATTATCATGTCTTCTCCAAAGACCAAAAAAAAAAAAAAAAAAAAAAAAAGAGATGCAGGCTCAGGGATCTGCAGATCTACACTCTGTTCATCTCAGCTGATCCAGCTGTTGGATGACAACGCAATCAGAATCACAGGTGACAAGCATCATCAACTCTCATACATTCATTTTAAATATGAATAAATAATGTGTTATGTGTTTTTCCAAATTCTCTCAGGTTTTCGGTAACACAAATAATGTTCATTCTTAATAACATGTTTCAATACAGGAATTTTCTATAGATTGTAATTTTCTTATGCTAGAAAACATAACCTAAAATCATAATGGTGGGAAATGAAAATATGAATAAAATGCTGTCAAATTTCTTTATAGTAGGAAAAATTATTATCTCAAAATTAGTTGCCCAAGATTTTTTTTTTATCTCTTCTGTTACATGACATGGACATTTATTTCTCTTAATATTACAGTTTGTTTTCTGGTAACACAGACTTTGACTGTTAAAGGGTGTGTAACATGTCGGTTATTCCCTTCCCTAGGTATTGATCTTTGCAAATTTCCAAGCTTCCTGCTCCATAAGACAAACACAGAATTGTGCCATATGCTTTATACATATGCCAAGCATTTTGGAGAAGTTCTCAGCATTGTGTTCTGCAGATCTGTGCAGAAAGTGCTACTCTGAGACTTGTGCAAATTGTTACAGCTGGAAAAAAAGGTCTTTTGATTATGAAGCAATAACAGAGCTGTGCTGGGCTTCTTCAGGAAAGCCTGACACAGATGTTTGTGCAGTGGCAGCCAGTTATTAACTGATAGAATTAGCCCTGCCCTGCAAGCTGCTCCAGGCATGTGGACCCCATTGCTTTCAGCTGGACTCTGCAAGGGCACAGTGCCTTCCAGCCAGATGGAGCACTTTGCAGAGTCAGAGATTAAACCTTATCATTTGAGAGAGAAAAAAAGTGACATAGGTACTTCAGGCTTCCAGCCTTCAATGCAGTCATCACACCATCTCAGTTTTTCACTACTTATTTTGTATTGTTATGATGTGAAAGCTGCCCATAATTTGGTGGGATTTTATTTAGGATATTAAGAGACATTTTCTCAAACAATAAGTGTTCCTATGAGGTGAAATGGAATGTAAGTAGCTATCAAATTCTCACTGCAAAATAGAGTGGATTGAGGATTAAAACCTATATCTCTTTTTTATGTTGTAAAAAAAGAAAAGGTGTCACAGTGATTGGATGGCCAATTTCGTGCCTGCTAAGGCTTTTTCTCTAAAAGGAGATTTCATCTTCTATGAACTATGAAGAAAGGCACAGCAGATAGTCTGAAAATCTCTGAACTGTCAGAAATACTCTCAGTAGAATCAAGGCTCTCATTATTATATTGAAGGTTAGGCTAGCACCAGCATTGTGGGATCCTCTGAGCCTGGTTTAAGGGAGAGCATGCAAAGAAGTTTTAGGTTTGAGTTCTAGATAAGAGAATAGCACAGTATTCCATTTATATATCCATGTCCATATTGCAATAATCCTTCATTGGTAAGACTCTGGCAATGTGCCAACCACACTGTGCAGATTGACATTTTTATCCTAAAATATGCAGAAAACAGTAATCAGAAAATATCAGCTGTTGTAAAACAGGTACATTCTCCTTAACAATAAAAAAAAAAAGGAGTCTTAGGAAAAAAACCCCAAACACATGAAACTTAAAAAAATAACACTAAAATATCCCAGAAAAAACCCCAAAATATCCCAGAAAAATAAAACTTAAAAATAATAGCAATATTAAAAATTAATACTAAAAATAATACCAATAGCAGTTGAAAAGGCATTCTATTATGATCTCATCTGTATGTGAATTATTATTGACTTTATATTAACATTTAGAGTCTGTAAAGTAGAAGTTAAACAGTAGAAAAAACAGACATCACAAAAATGTTTCAGAAAGATAAAGTGAAAAAATTTTTAACTCTAAAGATAACTACATCTGTATATAGAGTAATATATATATATTACTCAGGCATTAATTGGTCATCTGTGGTCATTTGATCTATTCCAACATTTCCAATTATGACTTTTAGTTTCACAAAACTTAAATGATCTTCATCTACTTCTTGAGGCTTTGATATCACCGAATGTTTATGATACCTGTATCCCCAATTGTCTGTTCTGATATTAAGTTCTGAATGTTTAAAACTGGTTCCAAAAGTGAAAAGGGAGAAAAAAGTGCACACTTTGTTTTCAGGAGCTGCAGTTTCTCCCCCTCATTCTCTCTCACAGACTGTGTTGTCTGCAGTATGGACTGCAGGAGAGAGCTCTCCTTTGCTTTTTTTGCCCTGAGCATGGACCTGACTTCATTCACTCCATTCCTATAAGCTTCCACCTTCTGTCTGATTGGAGAATGATACTGGATCTCCTCGATAAGAATTTTCCAGTGGTTGTCCCTGTTTCTGTTCCTGGGAGGGCAGCACATGGTTCCACCAACTGAATTCTTTTTCAGGATCCCTGACACTTTAACCTGTTTATTTCCTCTCATAAATCTGCCACCAGAACAAATCCTTGCTCTATTTTCTTTGCAAATCAGAAATGCTTTTGGGCAAGAAACTGTCCCACTCACTGCAGTAACATATATGTTACTCAGTGCCACAAGATTATATGGGTTTTATTATGTTTGACTATAGCAGTTTGATCTGGGTAAAATTTTCCAGCTTTATTAGTTCTACTTCAGTCCAGATACTGATTTTATTGACAGGCTTCATGAGTAATCTATGAGTAATCTTGATTTGTATGTGTGGTGATTTAATTAGAAATACAGTGGATAAAAAGGTAAGGAAACAATCCACTCTACCTACCTTTTTTTTTTTTTTTTTTTTTTTTTTTTTTTTTGTTAG
>VXBR01003333.1:56692-78235 GCA_013400215.1 Cisticola juncidis | reverse complement strand
TTTTTTTTTTTTTTTAGGGCAATATATGAAGCTAATAGATTCAAATATCTTTCCACTGATAACGATTCTGAGATAGAAATCAGAGATTTCTATTAATTTGGGCATATGGACTTTTTTTTTTTAAAGTCAGAAATCTAGAAATCAAGAGCAGTAATTCTTAAACTGTAAAATTACTGCTCTTTCTCTATATGATTTACTTCCATGATTTATAGGCAGAAGATATCTTCCAGACTTTAAGGACTCTATCATGTGATAAAAGTTTTCACCTCAACAGGTGAACCTGTTTACCTAAACAGGTCCAGAACAGGTGTCCAGGACACCTAAACACTGCATAAAACCTTATTCAGTGGAAGTGATAGTGATATGTTGGACAAGACACTAATAACATACAGTGACCAGGGATGATCATAATTATGATACACACTAAGATTATAGGTTGCATCAGTGCTTTGCTGTGATTTCTTGCAGGTATTTGTGCTCACTCTGGCTGGGATAATGATAATTTTTTTTTCACAGGATCCTGGATCATGCTGTGATTTAGGCTTGCGGCTAGAACAGTGCTGGTAACACACTGACTGACTGTTGCTGAGCATCATTTGCACAGGCTGTAGTAGTCCTGAACCAGCAGCTGTGCAGGTGGTTAGCTGCTGGTCTAGGTCAGCCCAGAAGAAAATTGTCTTTGTTAATGGACAATCACTGAATTCAAATTGGAAGGAATCCCAAGAGGTAATCTTGCTCAGCCTCTGCACAAGGCAGAGTTGGGTCGTGGATCAAATCAAGTCATTCAGGGCTTTGTTCAGATGGTTCATAAAACTTCCAAGGATGGAGACTGCACAGCCTCTCTGGGTGCTTCTCTGATTGACTGTTTTCAAAGGGAAAAGGGGATTTTTTTGTCCAGATGGATTATCTTTTTCTCAACTGATGCCAATTGTCTCAAGCTGGCATGATACATGACTCAGCGAAGACTCTGGTGTAGACTCTGACTGTCATCTCGACGACCACCCCACAGGCAGCTGTTAGGTCCCCCTAAACTGCATTTCCTCCAAGCTGAACAAGCTCCTCAGCCTCTTATTGTACCCCTCTTATGATATCCCTCTTATATCCCACAGCCTCTTATTGCATGGCACATTCCTTAGCCCTTGACCAGCTTGGTGGTCCTCCACTGAACTCACTCCAGTTTGCCAGCATCTCTCTTATAGCGGGAAGGCCTGAACTGGACAGTGGTCTGTGCAAAGAAGATAAATCATTCATAAACCAAATGAGTGTGTGCACCACTGACACAGAGGTTAAATAGGATATGTTCCGTTGTGTATCCTGAAGAAACTCCATGTTTCTGGCCTTGAGCCAGAGGAATCACTAAACATTATTCTTTGAGACTGACCAAAGGACCCAATTTTTATGTCCATCACATATTTAAACCGCAATATGCCACACTGCTCGCAGTAAGGATGCTTTAAGAGACCATGTGAAAAGCCTGCTTAAGTAAAGACAGGCAACACCCACTGCCCTCCCCTCACCCACAGCTACTTCACCTTGGGAAGCAAACAGGTAAGTCCAGTATCCTCTACTCTTGAAGAAAATAACACAAACCACAAAATAGAAGTTCAAGATGTCCTTTTTATGTATTCTCATGATTTTCCTTGTTGCCAGCTCCCATGACTATATTATTCAATTGAAAGTAAATATCAAGAATTCACTTTATTGGGTGTATAATGTCGTTTAAAAAGTGTTTTGGCTACAGTTGGCTAAGGCCAGATATAGCTTAAACTTATATGTCTTAGGCAAATATTTCCTACATTTTAAGCAATATATACATCTACAGTTGCAATATCAGATTATTAATAATTGTGAATCACATGTGATATACAACAGGGGCTTTGGACTCTATCTTTGCATTCTGTATTGTACTATATATGTATTATGTTTGCCATAATAAGCTCTGGGAAATTAGTACTTCACAGAGATTTTCTTCAGCTTTAACCTTTGAGATAAAGTTACTATGTAATTACGAAAAGCAAAAAAGTCCTGCATTAAATTCCTTTTGAAGTAACTTTTGCCTCTGAAGAAAAAGTGAAATAATAAATTGATCTTTTTCTTCTTCAAAGTTAGACAGTATGTGGAGAGATTTTTCTAGCATCATTCATTTACTCTAAGACTTTAAATGAAAACTGGGTCAGAAGTTTAGCATTATTTTCTTTTTCAGCATGAAAGCTATCATATTAAAATCTTTCTTGATACCTATTTCCCTTCATCTAACATTTGTCCTTGAGTAACTAATGAAGGAAGTTATGATGGCTTTTTGATGTAGTAAAAAGCCTCATTCTAAGTGCCCCTCACCCTATTGCATCTTCTTGATCTTGAAGCTGGCTGGAAAGGTTTCATCATGCCATTGTGGTTCTTTGGCAATTTTAACTGCAGAAAAGACACTATGTAGTGCATGTGCCTAACTCAAAGCTGCCCAAGAAGCATCCTAAGCCACTGTCTACATCTGAATCAGTTCATTTTATTGTTACATAAAAAGCCATTACTTGATGAATCAATCTTCATTTCGACAATACTTCATTATATAGCACATTTAAGAAATTTCTTTTTTGATTGTGCATTCGTGAAAGACACTGAGGGTAGGTGATTTTGAAGAATTTCTTTAAACTCAGCAACTTTTTTTATTAGCTGTTTTTACCAGAAAGTACCCCTAGGCCACAGCAATATTTATGTTTCAGCACACATTACAGTTATTGGCATTCAAATCTTGTTCCCATCACTGAAGTAATCAGCTATTGTGCATTGTTTAAGTTTTTGATAGAGGTGGATGATGAGTCATCAACTGCACTGTCAAACATGGATTTCCTCAAGCATTTAGAAATTTCAAACTTTTATTTTATTATTTCAAGTTGTTAGTCAAAATCTGTCCATTGATGGCCATAGATTTAAGCCATGTCTTTACTGCTTGCTTCAGGTTCTTTCATGCCCTTTTGCCTGCCCTCTAAACCAGCAGACAGATGTATTTAGGATGTTTTTTTCTCTATAGCTCTGCTAGCAGAGTATTGAGCTCAGTGTCATGCTGATACTTGGCCTGAGAACCAGAGCTACATCATATGTACACAGGTGATGTGTGGATGCAGCAGGTGTGACTCCCATTACATAAAACTCAATTCCAATATGGTCTAGGGTTTGGTCCCTCTTTTCACTGCAAACTGCAGCTTCAATACCCAAACCTCCAGCCACAGTAAAATGGTTGTTTTTTAAACTGTGTTCTCTTTTCTAGCAGGAGTGTTGCTTTGGGTGTTTTTTTGTTGGGTTGTTTTTTTGTTTTTTTTTTGACATTCAGGTTTTGCAAGAGAACATAGGATGAATTTGAGAACCCCAAATTAAAAAAATTTTACAAACCTGTCATTGTGTAAACAAGGTAACTAAAAATCCAAACCATTTTTGTATACTAAAAATCATAAGCCAGTTGCATTTACCTGTCACCCTATACTCAAGTCAGGAATATATTTTCAGCGAAATATGATCTGCAACCTTATTTCAACATTCTCTGACCAGCCTGTATTTGTGATTGGGATTGACTTGTGAAGGATCATGCCCTTCAATTTGTTGAACATCATCAGGTTTACATAACCCCACCTCTCTAGATTTTCCATGTCCCTCTGGATGCCATCCCTTCTTTCCAACACATTGACTGCACCACGTATTTCTCTGTTGCTGACAAAGATGTTAAANATATATAAATATATATAAAATAATACTTTAAAAATCCCCAACAAATACCAGTGCTTTATTGTAGTGCATTTTAAAATGGACTGCACTAATTGGCATTTCAAATTTAAATGGTACAAAAAAGGAGAAAGGGTATATGATGTACTTTGTTCAATTGCTAGAAACTGAAGTCATTCTAAAATATCTAGGTGACAAGCAGCTACAGTATCTTATCTTTCTTCTGTTAGAAAATAGAAAATCTGCAGAGTAGAAATGAGCCGTTGATTTACTGATGTTGCTGTAGCATAGAAAATGAAATATAACATATATCAGGACCACAGACAGAATGAATGAAGGAAAGCAATGAAAATAAATGAAGAGGCTGAGTGGNACATTACCAGTCCCAATACCAATCTCTGGGGAATTCCAATACCAATCTCTGGCCTCCTCTTGGACACCGAGACACTGGCTGCAACTCTCCAACCAATTCTTTACCCACTGGGTGGTCCATCCATGGAATCCATATCTGTCTAGTTTAGAGACAAAGATATTGTGCAGGGCAATGTCCCCTGCATTTCACAAGTCCAGGCAGACAATATCAGCTGGTCTTCCCTTATCCACCACTACTGTACCCCTTTAACCCCTGTGACCCCTTAAACTGTGGTCCTGTTACAACCCTCAAGGTCTTTTAACAAAAGCAGAATCCATTTATAAAATTCTGTAATATTTATTCTTTCTTCTTGGTTGAAGATGGTTCAAATATGTCTATGTATATATATATAAATATATATAAAATAATACTTTAAAAATCCCCAACAAATACCAGTGCTTTATTGTAGTGCATTTTAAAATGGACTGCACTAATTGGCATTTCAAATTTAAATGGTACAAAAAAGGAGAAAGGGTATATGATGTACTTTGTTCAATTGCTAGAAACTGAAGTCATTCTAAAATATCTAGGTGACAAGCAGCTACAGTATCTTATCTTTCTTCTGTTAGAAAATAGAAAATCTGCAGAGTAGAAATGAGCCGTTGATTTACTGATGTTGCTGTAGCATAGAAAATGAAATATAACATATATCAGGACCACAGACAGAATGAATGAAGGAAAGCAATGAAAATAAATGAAGAGGCTGAGTGGGATTCGTTTTTGGAGCAAATAAGAGGGATACATAGTCTTCAGGCAGAGCATGAAAATATTTGATCAATCATTTCACGTTAGAGAACAGAGAAAGAGATAGGTGTGGGGATAGGTATGATTTCACTATAAACACATTTGTTTCTACTAAGCAGTATCCACAGAGCTGAAAGAACAAAACTAAGTAAAGAATAACCAAAACAAAAACAATGAGACTAAAAAGAAGTCACATAAAATGAATATGGCTATTAATCAACATCCTTTTTCTTGGTTAACTAATATTTTTTAATCAATATTGGTAAAATATTTTAAGTTTTGTTTCTACAAACTTAGCCTACTTTTGTCTTTTGTTTTCATTACCAACTTTATCCCTAGTATTAAAAAGCCAGGTGGTTATTTATTTGAACAATACTTAAATCTTAATTCAAAGTGATGTAACACACACCAAAATATTTTGTTCAGTCTTAACAGGCACTTTCTTATCAGTAAAGGAGACAAAAAATTCAGTTTATTTAATTCTACATAGTTTGCTGTGTTTCACAAGGTGAGGAATGTGTGGTAGTCCTACAGTCCTCTTACTATAGAACTAACACTAAATTATGCACATGATTATAGGACATATTTCATATGGGTAATTAACACATGACTCATAGAAGTCCTTGGACACTGGCTTCCTTCCATTTCAAATGCTAAAAGCATAGAAGTAACTAACAGTTGATGATATGCAGTCACTAGGCCAATTGAAAATTAAGATTTACTACTGATGAGAATATGATACTGAAGGAAAAAGAGGAATGAAAATTGCTGCTGAATTCTTTAGAGAAAGAAGTGCATGTCTGTATTTCTCTTATCTAAATGATTAATGGAAATAAATTTTAAAAATTAAACAAAATATATATATTATTTGAATTACCTTCCAAGCTGACTAGATTTTGTTCCTACATAAAAAATGAAAACAACAAAAAAGCCCCTTCTCCCTCCCCCAAAAGACTTTCCACTAAATTTTAGGAAATGCAGATTTTTTTTTTTCCAACAGTTTTCCTAAAGTCAAATTCTAAGAAATTATAAAAGGAACATATAGAAATCCATTTCTACAAAGGAAAAGCGACCTTTTTTTTTCAAAAAATAATGGAGTACTTGGTTAACAAATTGACATATGTTACAGCATGATACTGCAGGTAAAAAATGTGTGTGTTTAATATTTAGAGTAGGCAGTTATTCTAGCACTTTCTCTGTCACAGCATGCTAAAAAAAGAAAAAAAAAAAGAAAAAGAAAATTAGTTGTTTTCCTTATTTTAGAAGATTGGGGGGGAGGGGCTTTTTTATTATTATTATTATTATTTTGGCTAGTATTTATAAAAAGCTTTACAGGCATCAGTAAAGAAAAAAAAAAACCCACAACATTTTGAATGATGACACCTAAATACAGAACAATGCAAATACTTGAAGCAAATTCCTAAACATCCTCTGGGAAGATAAAGTTGAAAACAAATATCTACTGAGTGTAAGGGGAAGAGATGATATCTTATCCTTCCTCTTAAAGGTCTACATTAAGAGGATTGCTCAATTGTATCAAAGAATGACTCATTTCTGCACACAAAACTATCCAAACCTGAATAAAACCATCCTTTAAGATGTCTTACTGAAGCAATGGATATTTACCCCACTCCATGACCTTCAAGGAGCCTTTAGCCTTCAGGCATTTTTCTATACAATGTAATCAAGATAAATCCACCTACTCTTTGCAGAAGTAAGTTTGTCAAACAGAAATCTGCAAAAAGACTACCAGAATACATTATCCCACATGTTCCATGCCTTTATGAAAGGAAATATTTGGAACAACAGTGAGATGGAAGTGAGAAGGTTGATTTTTAACAGCTCAACATGCCTTTGGACAGGGAAATGTCCCTTATATGCAGTCTAATGTTAGTAGAACACTTCCGGTAAATCTTCTGAGGAGCTCAAAACAATTCCCACTGAAACTCTGGAAACTGTGCCTCTTCATCACCACTGAAGTGTTGCCTTCTGGAAGGGCTGAGTAATTAAGAAAGTGCTTGCCAGTTCAGCGCAGTGTGGCAGCAGCTGTCTGCTCACTCAGGTGAGAGAATTTAATTCTGGAGAGCTCTTGATTCACTTTCCCTGGCTTGCTCTTAAAAGGGAAGGTCTGTTCTTCATGATCTTCTCTTGGTTTTCCATCACTACCCTACGCAAAGCTTCCCCCCAGAGAGTTCTGTTCACCTTTTCCTTCTTTGCTGCAGACATTAGGTTGGCGAGGTATTGCAAAGTTTCAAATGAAAGGAGTTATAAGGGATTGGAGCAAGCCACTGGTTATATTCTAATAGCTTAGAAACAAAATAGCTATTTTAGACCCTATTTCTGAACTTATTTTAATAAACTAAATAGAATATTTCCTTGTTGCCAAATATCTAAGCAAGCAAAAGAGAGAAAACATGGAAAGTGAGGGCAGTGAGGCATAAGTCTGTATGAAAGAGAATATATTTAGTTGCTAGAAGCAAGCCATTTCGTTTCAGCTTTGTGGGAGATTTTTAGCATGCAGAGAACAGGAATTTAAAAGCTAGTTTCTGACTGGGGAGGGAATTTTATTGATATTTGAACCCTTGCAGACATTTATAAACTCAGATATTAGAACTGAAAAAAACATGTTAGTATGAAATTGCCTGCAGGACTTTGAAGTCAAGTACCTGGTTTCATATCTTTCTTTCTCTATACTATTTTGATTTTCTCTTTTGTTTTGTAAAACTCTCAGATTCAGCCCTCTCTGGTTTACTTCTATTTATCCTTGTGAAGCATATTTGTAATCACTTTGATCTAAAACTCAGATCACTTCATTTCCACTGAAGGAAGTCAGTGTCATCACTAGAGGTAATGCCTAAAGAATAGTAATAAATACATATACATATATGTATTAAAAAGGCATTCATTCTTTTTCCCAGTTATATTCTATTATACTGTTTGTTATATTATTACATCACCTTGTGTACTGGAAGCCTCAAGCAGCACATGTTTTATACTGTAGTGCAAATTTCACTTTTCCATACTGCAATTGTATATTCCACATTTACCTCCAAACTACTGTTCTGTGAGTTATATTGTTGGTGACGTCATGTCCAAGTAATATTTTTCCTTTAGTATCCTAAACATTTCCCTGTTATGAGGTAAGCAGAACATCTTCAATGAAGGTATAGAATCTAATCAGTCTTCTTGATATGATCATTATCCAAAACGATTTCCAGTCAACACAAAAAAGTGACTGAAGAGCAATTTTTTTTTTTTTTTAACATTTGAATTGACCATCAACCCCTGCTTTCTGTCTTCTTTAGATTTGGTGCCTTAATGAAGAACAATTTTCTTAATCAATAAAACATAGCTTGAATTTTTATTGGAAAAAAGAGATTGCAGTTCACATTTTTTTTTTCCTTGAGAATGGAAGAGCTTGCCTGTTTGTGTTTGCTTGTAAAGCTTGCCTGCTTCTTGACTTCTGTGTTTGACTGTTTTCCTCTCCTTTTTTCTATGATTGTTAAGTGGAAGCAGCTTTCTGCTACTAGTTTGCTAAATATTATTGATATTAATGCTGACCATGATCACTTAGTTAAAGGGCTGGTAATTAAACTTTAAGAGCCATTCCCAAAGCATCATTCTCATCATTAAAAGTTTCCCAGGAAAACATCTTTCTGTATCTTATTGCTTTTACATTGCTTGCCCAAAGAAGCATAAAATGACTGCATGCAATGTCTTGTAAAAAACTAGCAATTTTCCTCTTCCATCTGCTTCCTTCTTCATTATATGTCCATTTCTATCTTTTATTTCTGCCTTTTCCCTCTATGTTCATATTTTCCCTCCCATCATCTATTCCTTCTCTTTTCTATTTTAAAAAAGAAAAAGAACAGGACAGAGAGGAATGAAGTTGTCAGAAGCAAATGGATTTTGTGAAATAGCTGTTTTACAGTTCAGCAATGTTAAACAGAGACTGACTGTGTTGTACAGGAAAATTTAAGAACATCATTAATCCAAAATAGCTGGTTTTGACTAAAGGGTATTGTGTAATAATGTTCAGTACCTAAAATCCATTAGGTTTCATTCTTTTTCTTTCTACTTTCATTGCTCCAGTACAATCATATTTCTCAGTTATCACAACTTTTTCATTGAAAACTTTCATCACGGTTCAGAGATATCCAGCTAAGGGTCAAGAAAAATTTTGAAAACATCCTGAAAGAGTCAGTTCAAAAACCATTTTGAAACAAAAGAATGAAAACTGCTGTGGTAATAAAGGTAAAGAACATTTAGGAAGAGTTTTCCCTGCATGAGGGAGTTTGGTATTGCATATTTTGATAAATTTTTAAAGTGAAAAACCCTAATTTTTTTCACTTTTGCCTGGAAGAGAGCTGATTAGTTAACAATTAATACTGAAGCCACTTTTGGCCCAGGAGAACTGTATGTATTTTTGGGTTTCAGATGGCTAATGATAATGTTACTGCAATAACAACTATTTTAAAAATATTTATTATATTGCTGTTAAAAATCAAACAAGATGGGACACATACAAAAGGAAAAATAAAAAATGGAAATGCTACTGAGTAGTTTGCATGAGAAAATACCCACACATAGATACACTTAGAGGTTACAGTTTAATAGAAATGTTGAGGAAGGAACTCACACTGTAGTAACCAGGTTTTTCACACCATTTTTCACATCCTGCTGATGAAATTAACCATCCCTGCATTGTCTTTTCATTCACCTGCCCCGCTCTTACAGGGAACAGTGGCCATTTCAAACAGGATCAGCAGAACTTCTGACCTCATTGAGCAAAATGTTGCTTTCAAAGTCACACCTCAAACCAAATTTCCCAGTCCCCTTGCCCTCGGGCACTTAGAGATCAAATTATATATCTATATAACTATATAGATATATCGATACATAGATATATAGCTACAGATATATCTCTGTACATATTTCACAGCCAGAAAGCCAGTCAGGGCCAAACAACATGCATCAGGCAGGTCAGCATTTCTCAGGAAAGAAAAGAAAGCAGACATTAATTAAAAAATAAAAAAAAAAAAACAAACAACAAAATACCAAGCCAAGACAAACCAACCAACCAATCAACCAAATGAACAAAAAACCCCAAACTGAACCAAAAAATCCCCAACTAACCAAAAACAACCCCACAAAAATTGTAGCATTTCCTTTTCCTTTGTCCAGCACTGTAGTACAGGTATAAGAACTGAAATGTTCTCCCAGATTCAGAGCAGAAGCTTTTTTGTTTCAAAAAGATTAACTACTGGGTCAAAAGCTGCAAGGGGGACAGGCAGGGAACAGAAGCTCCTCCTAAACACTGATATGAGCACTTCATGTGGCCCAAACATTTTCTATGACATTTGGATTGTTGAAAAATGCATATGATCATCAAGAACAATCTGCAGAGATATGTATCAATTATGACATCTTATATTACTACAAGGGGGATACTTCATAAAAATAGAAAAAAAAATTGACAAATGTAGGCGTTTTAGGTATGATTTTACTTAAAATATTTGGTTTAGCCATTTATTTAAATTGTATTTTAAAACAAGAGTCAATGCTTGAAATTTTAATTTGTTTCTTTCTTCTTCTAGCTTTGGATCCACGTGGCATTTTGGAAAGGAGTAAATGCATATATTTGAGCTAAGATTGACTTTTAAGGTTTTGGTTTTTTTTTTTAATAATATTTTTTTAAAGATTATGATTTTTTAGCTAATATTGAGCCCTTATTTTTGCCTATGAATAATATTGCAGTAAGTTAACTGAAGAAACAAGCTTTTTTAAAAACAAAACAAAACAAACAAACAAAAACCCCCAGCAATTTCTGGTGCATCACTTTCTACAGTGAAGAAGTTGATAGAAGAATGTACAATTTTGGTTTCCTTTTAAAAAATTGTTTCAGAATTATTCTGTTACTTATTTTCTAAGAATGCCTTTAAGATGTTTTACAAGCTCATGAAAGGCTGACAAAACAGTGTGGAAAGGATTCCTCTAATCGCTTTTGATGAATGCTTGTTTTCATACCTATTAACTGAGCAATAAATGGGAGCTTGTTCTCTTGCACAGTCATTGCTGGGAGCTTGCAGGAGCCTGTGCTCTATATTTTTAACTACCACTGAATTAATTACATACAATTCCTGTTCCAAATTTCCCCTTAAACTAGCAGAAGACTATTGTGCCTCCATCATCATGTTCATTGAGTTGTCCTTTGTGTAATGTAAATATCAGTTTAGAGTCAGTTCCTTTGATTCTGTTTTGAAAGATTTCAGGAGAAGGGAAACACACACTTAGTGCCACTTAGCTCTAGGCAACGATGTCACAACTTATGTGGGAACCAATTACAGCTAATTACAGTTTGACTAACCTTCTGTGCCATTAGAATTCTTGAAGACTCTCCGCAGCTTCTGCTCTATACTAATTCTTTCTCTTATGATGGTTTGGGAGAGTTTGCTATTTTGAATTGCTTTGTGGACTTGTTTTGGTGGTGGTTTTTTTGGGGTTTTTTTTGTTTGTTTGTTTGTTTGTTTTTGTTTTTGTTTTGTTTTTTTGTTTTTTTTGTTTGTTTTTTTTACTTGGAATATGGTATCAACCAGAAGAAAGCAGAGATTTAGGAAATGAAGGAGAATCCAAAACAGATCCAGTACTAACAGTCTGCTTTTGACCCCACAGCAGGAGCCAAGTATTTTCAGCAGTTCTAAGGTTGTTCATATTCAACATTTACTTCAGTAGTTGATTTTGTTTAAGTGACAATCAAAACCCACAGAAATAAAATCTTCAACACTGTGGAAAGATTCTGGAGTAATATTGCCCTGGAGCAACTCTGATCACTTCTGGAATAATAAACATAGCAGGGCTGTGGTTCCCCAGCAACTAATGGGAAATAATTTTCTTCCAGGAAAAGGAAAAAAAAAAAAAGTGAACACATTTCAGGAATGTACTAGGAACTGAGTTGTTGCAAAAGCAATTAGATAGGCAAAGGTGCTAGAAATTTCAATTGTCAGGATCTGGGAAATATTTGGGAATATGATAGTAAAAAGGAGCTTGGGGCAGTCTGACTAAGGAGAACCTAGAATAAATATAATGAACAAAACAAAGAAGTGAAGGAGGAGGAAAGGAAGGGTAGGAAGGAGAGAGAAGGAGGAAATAAGGAGAGAAAAAGGGAGAGAGGGAGGGAGGGAGGGAAGGAAGGAAGGCAGGAAGGAAGGAAGGAAGGAAGGAGATGAGGCAATATTAAGAAACTATGTCACCATGATAAGGCCATAATAAAATAATGATAAGAAATTATTTAATCTTATTTATGAGTATTTGAATTCCCTCAAGAACTAGACAGACACATATAAAATTAAAATACTAGGTTTATGATGCAGAGTATTAGCACAAACCTGTAGGACAAAAATCAGTTTGCTCAAAGTCCAAAGAAAGATACAAGTGGAAAGAAATATGAAACAATTTTTGTTGGATAAATCTTACATAATATTAGCTATCAGAAATGAAAAAGTCTGATGAGAGCTAGATGGAAAGTCAGCTCTGCTCAAATTTCTTATGAAGATACATTTATCCTTTTCTCTTCACTGCAGAGGGAGCCCAGATAACCAAAAGCTATAGATTAAACAGATTTATGTCTGAAGTATTTATGAACACGATAAATTAGGTCTTATTAAAAGCATTGTCTATAAGTATTTAACTAATAAAAGAAAGGCTTTTAAAAGGAAGACAAAGGGAATCCTCTCCTGCTCAGTGATGACAGCTGATGATCCTGAGGAGACAGAACTGATTAAAGCCTCTTTTGCTTCCAGGTTCATTGTCATCGGACACTTTAAAGAATATATTGCAATGACACAGACTAAGATTTTTCTTTCAATAGAAGTCGAGTGTATTAAAGGGTAAGTAAGACATATGTTTCAAGTAGGCTGGGTGAGATGAAATTCACTATATCACAGTCTGAGGATTGGCTGGACCAATCCCAGAACCATTTGCACTTGTCTTTAAGAGCTTACAGAAAACAGGCCTATTAGTGCCCACTATCAAGGTGGGAGAGTAAGAAAGGGGGAAAAAGGACAAAAAGGGAAATTATTGTCCAGTCAGCTTTATTTCTATTAGTAAAAAATGCTGAAACAATCAAAGTGCTCTGTAACCAGCTAGAAGATAACCAGGAGATCAATACGATCCAGTATGGATTTATAATGATATAGGTTTGTGAAGACAATCTAACTGCTTTTACAGCAGGGAAATTGGCCTTGAGGTTACAGAGAATTTGTAAATACAATTAGGACATTGCTAAACTTCTGACATTTTCCCTGGTAACATGCTAAGGGAATCACGGTCAAGACACATCTGCAAAACGTCCTACTGATTAGAAAATTATCATTAAATAGTGATTATTTCTTCCCTGTAAAATAAAAATCTGTTTGAGTGCAGGGTTATACTGATTCAGATTTAATTTTTTATTTATTTTTTTATAATTTTGATAAGAAGTGAAGACTGGGCATGAAATTTACAATTGAGTATTTACAAGCATGACAGAGGCCAGGCTTAGACTCTAACATGATCACAGCCAATTGAAGAAACAATTTGGAGAGTGAAAATGCACTTCAATAGGACAAATTACAAGCTCCACACTCAGCAGAAATAATCAGCTGCCATGAAAACAAGACAAGGAACAGAAGATTAGTCATCATTGGTACTGAAACCCAGGTATTTAATGGGCCACAAATGGAACATGAATCAACAGTGTCATGTAATTACCATAAAGAGAAACATATCTGGAATACATAGAGTGGATTGATGTCCATGAGGTTGGTGACATGCTGTTGGATTCTATTCAGCACCAATTTGAACTCTGCCAGGAGGAATTTGCCACAGTTCATGAAGGATGTGACCCAGATGAAGGGGGTTCACCAAGGAACAGTGACCCTTATTAGACCAGACTAGAAGAATTGACACAGGAAGACAAGTTAAAGAGGAGACAGAGAGAACATGCACTAATAATTAAATGTATAATAATAATGTGGTAAAGATAGAGTGAAAAGACAATATGTCCTTGGTAAAGACCAGGTAGATCCTTTTTGGTAGATCAGCCTGTGTGGGCATCACACCTAGAGATATTTTGTTTACATTACTAGTGCAAGCTTTCTACAGTACTAAAGCACAGGAACATATTTTGGGGAAGGTTATGGAAATACCATTATTCACAGCTGAAAAAGTAACTGTCAGGATGGCAGAGTTATAGCTGATCTTCCAATTCAATAACAGGTGATACCTTATGTTGAAGTATTTCCTTTAATTTCAGTTATGAGGCTTGCAAGAGTCTCAGTTTATTTATGTTCTTGCTTTCTGATGATCCAAAGGCATATCTTCATCTCCCTATCATTTGTTTCTGTGGTTTACTTGGAGAATTCTTTATGATATACTCAGTAGAATTTTTCATATATAATTGTCTCTTTTATTCAAAAGCTATATAACTAAGAAGATATTTTTAATGCTTTTATGAAAATGAATGAAGGAAACAAACTGATATATGTTACTCATGGTATTTTTAAATTTTCTTTTCAGAATCTAAATTAAAGAAGTTTAAAAATGACTATGCTTTACTTTAAATACATACCTTTATGTATTTTAATGGCTGGTCTTTATGTTTCAATTCATTGGTTACAACTGGTGAATAATAGAACTATACTGTTTGAAACTTATCATGAATTTCAGAGGTACATAGAGAAAATAGTTCATTATATTTGGCCTCATAATGTTTAATAAACCTCTACTTTTGATGTAAGATTTTCACATGCAGATTTTTTATTAATCTGTAAAATTCTGTTATCGGCTCTGCAAGTAATTAAAATTCCTGTAAAAGGAACTATATCCACTGTTATAAAAGACTTTTTTAATGGAAGCCTAGTATATACCTCCTTCATTAGGAAAGGGAAAAAAGTGTCTGTGTTACTGGCGATAATTCTTTTGATGTATAAATTTAATAAAGGGACAGAAGACATTCAATATAACCACAAAAAAAAAAAAAAAAAAGTATATAGGAAAGTCATCCATGACTGGAACTGGTTTGAAGTGTTCTTCACAACTCTCAGCAGTAACACACAATTCTCAAGGCTTAATAAATATCTTTCACTGTTAAAATACAACAGTTGGCAGAAAGGCATGCAAAACCATCATTCTATTTTTATAAACAGAAAAACTGTGAGAGGGTGGCCTGAAGAGACAGAATTCAGCAGTAAAGCAAGTATACAATTGTTTAAAGCATCCCTTAAAATGGTACATTTTAAACAAATATATATTTCACTTTCATTTGCCTCACTTCATAATCTTGCAAGCTCACGTTCAGCCACTGAGCAAGTGCTAATTGTAATCTGGAAGTGTGCTATAAATATGCAACAGTCTCTCTCTAAAGGGCTGGGGATAAACACTATGTTGTTGTTTCTTCTGAAAATGAATACAAACCCTTGTTCTTATTATTTGATTTAGGAATGTATGGGCATATTTTTAGTTGTTTGTTCGACAGAGGTCTATTTGAGAACTCTATTTTAGTTCTTCTATAATAGCTTTCAATTTAGCTTCAAAATGGTGAGCAGAAATAATTTGTATGTTTAGTAAAGTGGAAAAAAAGGCATTCTGTCAGTAAACTGAGGCAAATAATTCACTTCTCTCTGTACTTGAGCAGTAGGAAGTTTAACTAGAGATCTGATCAGTTCAGCTCTGACTTGTTGAAGAACTCTGACCCAGCAAATCAGTCTTGATGGGTCAGTGCTGAACAGACATTGCTTGTCTCTGCCTCTTGCAGTTATTAAAGAAGGAAAACAACTGCCTCAACGGGGCTCCTTCCAAATGAAGTCTCTGCGGATTGTACAGTGGTGAGATGAGCACTTTCCCCCACTGCTTCACAGAATCTGAAATGATTGCAGTTAGCCCAAGTAATGTCTGCAGAGGTATTTTTAGAGAGTATTTCAAAATCAAAAACCTGTGCCTACTGGGTGACTTATAAAAAGAAAAATCCATTTCAGGGAAGGGACGAACTGCTGTGTGTTCCCCACAGGCTAATTCTTGAAATTGGCTTTTGAAATTCTTTTGCATTTGAAATGAATGACAGTCATTCACCTGTTTGTTTAGTCTGAGTTTCACATTCAGAGAAGTGGATAAGTGCTGTTTGAATGAAGTGCTCCAAAAAGTGCCCTTAAAGAGCCTCTGAGGATGTAAAATCTTTCAAATCAGATTTGGGGCATGAGTCCCTACTTGCAGAATATTATGGTTTATGCAGTGAATGTGTCAAGCCAATTCTCAGCACAAAACTCTCTCCTCTTTTCCTGGAGTGACTACAACAGCCCAGATGTTTATGTACCCAGTAATTTAGCACATCCATTGTGACACATGTTAACATGCTGCAACAACAAGATACAGTTTGGTTTTCTCCCTACAAAACATATTTGAAAGGGAACTTTTTATTTATACTTTGCATGTGGAGTTATGGATGGGGTGAAAATTTATCCCAAATATCTACAACTGCTCAAATTGAACTTGGATTAGAATACGGAATTAATCTCCTACCTGTGAAAAAGAAATGAAAAAAAAAAAGTGAGAAAACTTCTGTTATGATTCATGAGAAGGCCATTCAGATTATGACCAGAAACACTAAAGTGTTCATTACTAGGAATGTACACTACAGATGCTTCAAAGAGATTTTTAATACAAAACCTTTTAGAAGTGTTCAGTTGAGTTTGAATTCTGAGCAGAACATATTTTTTACTTTATCTCATGCTTTGGCTTCTATTTGCAATAACCAGAATTAAAAGTATGATTGTAGAAATGTCTCTGAAACAGCTTTTTCACTGGTCAAATATTTCATCACTCAGAAGTTACATTTTAATGAAGTGTTTTATAGACTGTATCATAGGTGTGTGCATTCACCTATTAGTAAGATGAAGTTGTGTTAATAAAATTATGTGAAATAAAGGATTCACATCTCTTAAAATAAAGGATTAAAAGATATCGTGATATCACGACATCCTGTTTTTATTATTTCTGGTTATTTAAACATAATAATTCATACAACAGTGGTCCCCTGGAGTGTGATTAGGGCAAGTTTTGAGAGTTAAAATTATATTTTTCCTGAAACAGCAGTGATATAATTTAAGTGTTCTATCACCAGTAATTTGATTTGCTGTTCATTATAATAACAGTAATAATAACAAATTCAATTGCTATTAATGGAAATGTCTTGTGCACTTTCATAAAGGTTTTATTGTAATTCAGTATTAATCAGTGGATCATTAAAATAAAGTGTTATCATCTAATTTGTATTTATTCAAGCATAAAGAAAAAATCTATTACGATGTACTGCACCATTATACTATCTGTTGTTTTAATGAAAAACTAATTTGCTATATACTTATGTGTTTTTCTTACATCATAGTGGAGAAACATAGTTTTTAAATGTTTTAATTTACATCATATGCACTCAAAAATATCGTAGTGGAAAGGTTAAATTTCATCAGCTCCTTCCTCTTAAATCATCTCTTCAGAATCTTCAAGGTTAAAGTATGCTGAAATAGCTTTCAGGACTATGGTTCATCCCATCCATAATAAAGGAACATTTTTATTTGAATGAGTTATCTTTATTAACACAGATTGTTGACTAAAATACAGGTTGATACAGCAGCTTCTAACCTGTATGAGAAGTAGATTTCCCTATTTCCATAATTAATAATATCAGCTTATCTTAATCTTATTTTACATTCTCAGCTACAGTTACATAGAAAGGACTCTAAAACTGCAAAAAAGGCCTGCAAAAGTATTTTTGTTATTTTTGTAAAGTATCGTAGTGTCTCTATGACTACCTTGGGGGGGGAAAGTCGCAGGCGATTTCAAATGTTTAAATTCTATGCTTCATTCATTCAACAAAGATTGAATCAAAGGTCAACTGTTATATTCCCATATTTCTTTCCTGTGAGGGTGTTGAGGCCCTGGCACAGGTTGCCCAGAGAAGCTGTGGCTGCTCCACCCCTGGAAGAGCTC
Source organism: Cisticola juncidis (assembly GCA_013400215.1). NCBI lineage: Eukaryota > Metazoa > Chordata > Aves > Passeriformes > Cisticolidae > Cisticola > Cisticola juncidis. Next base: position 60,345 of record VXBR01003333.1, on the reverse strand, counting down.
AAGGCCACCTTGGATGGAGCTCTGAAAATCCTGGTCTGGTGGAAGGTGTCCCTGCCCTCCATGGGGCAGGGGGTGGAATGAGATGATCTTTAATGTTCATTCTATCTTGAACCACCCCTGATTCTAATAAATTTCCTCTATAAAGTTATAACACTCATGATTATGTAGCCTTCTGAATTATTTTGCATTTTTGAGGAGTCTGACTTCTGCAGCAGATCCAGAACTTGGAGTTAAGCTATTCCCATCAGTGTAAGGTCTGAGTAGAGTAGGACCCAGGACTTTCTGAAATGGACCAGAAAGAAACAAAAAAACCCACAAGCAGAGATCTGGAGTAAACAAACAAACAAACAACAAAAAGGCCAAGGAAGAGATATGCTGAAAAAGACAACAAAAGAGCACATTTGTACTTCATGGCTTTAGACTCTGTGATGTTTTCCCAGTCACAATCACAGAAAAGCTTTTACTTAATAGAACATTTTCATACTCTATTTAAGATGCAAAATCTCTTCTTGACAAAGAGGTGTGTCTCACATCTCTTTCCAAATTATTCTAATTCCATCTACAAGCCAATAAAACTTCAATACTTGCTTGAAAAATTATTCACTTTGAAAATGGCTGATGAAATATTGCTTCAGAGTAGCCAGAAACCAGGATTCTTGCAAGGATAGTGACAATCCTGCTCCTGAAACCCTTCAAGCCATAAATTGATTTCAGTAATATCTCCAATGTTATATTTGCCAGACTTTTGTAAAAGTGGAAGGCATCCCTAGAGGAATTTTTTAGTAAGAGTGAACATAAAAGATGAAATCTTAAATTTAGGTTTCAGGGGACCTCTGAAGGTTATTTTCTCCTACCTCCTTCTCAAAATTGGCTCAACTACAAACTGAGAGCAGGTTGCTCTAAGTGGTTTTGTCTGGCTGAATCCTGACCGTGCAGTGACAGAGACCTCATAGTATTTCTGGGTATTCTGTGCCTCACAGAGAAAAAAAATTATTCTCATACCTGGAATTTCCCATGTTCAGCTTGTGCCTCTCTGCTCTCATCAGCCTGTGCAAACCCCTGGAGTCACAGAAGCACAGAATCATTTAGACTGGAAAAGATCTCTGAGACCATTGTCTTCAACCCTTGGCTGGTCACCACTTTGTCAAGTAGATCAGAGAATTAAGTGCCATGTCCAGGCTTTTCTTTAACACCTCCAGGGATGGTGGCTCTACCACATCCCTGGGCAGGCCAGTCTGATGTCTAACTCCTTCTATGAAGAAATTTCTCCTCATTCCAGCCTGCTGCAGGCTGTCCATGTCCTCTGCTGCAGTTTGAGGCCGTGTCCTCTTGTCCTGTCATATCTTCCCTGGGAGTAGAGACCAATCCCCATCTGGCTACACCCTTCTTTCATGGAGTTATAGAGAGCAAGAATGTCTCCTCTGAGCCTCTTTTCTCCAGGCTAAACCCTCAGCTCCCTCAGCCAAAGAACTTGTCGAGGGACTTACTCTCTAAATACTGTTTCATTTTTCTCAATGTTTCTGATTTCATCTTTGCTGTAACAACCCTCAACCCACCAGTCAGCAAAGGCAACAGTAAGCTCCCCCTAAACCATCTCTTCCTTGGTCTGAGTAAGTCCCACTGTCCCTTTTACCATGGGTAACACTTCATTCTCCCAGGCTCTGCCACTAAGAACAGGCACCAGGGAGCCTGAGAGCAAATCCTGACTCTAAAGAGAAAGTTCAAAAATTCACCTTGAATTTTTCAGTTCATTCATTTTTCAGTATACACACACTTTTGCTGCCAACAGACCCAAAGAAACGTCTTTTGTATCACTGAATCATAGAATGGTTTGTGTTGGAAGAGACCTTGAAGATGATCTTCATTCAAAACCTCTCTGCCATGGGCAGGGACACCTTCCTCTAGACCAGGTTGCTCAGAGCCCCATCCAACCTGGCCTTGAACATTCCCAGGGATGGGGCATCCACAGCTTGTCTGGGAAACCTGTGCCAGGGCCTCACCACCTTCATGGTAAAGAATTTCTTCCTAATATCTAAGCTAAACCTACTCTCTGTCAGTTTAAAGCCATTCTCCTCGCTCTTTCACTTCAGGCTCTTGTAAATAGTCTCTCTCCATCTTTCTTGTAAATTCCCTTCAGGTACTGGAAGGCTGCAAATAGGTCATCCTGAGACCTTCCCTTCTCCAGGCTCAACAAGTCCAATTTTCTCAACCTTTGCTAATAGGAGAGGTGCTCATGCACAGCTGAGCTGTGGTTTTCATAATCCCATTGCTGCATGCCCTGACATTATGACTGCTTACTATCTGGATAACTTCTGTTTTTCGCCTTTTCTAGAATTCCTTTTTATCTATGAGCACATCCAAGATGTTTGTAGTGAATCAGGCAGGGTTTTGCCAGGCCTGTTGGGTTTCTGCCCATCAGAACAAACTGCTTCTGTGTCCTGAAGAGCATTTCCATGGAGGAAGATGATGTATCTCTGCACATATCTGGGTACAGACCTACAGAGACATTTCCAGGCACTGGTCTGTGCAGCAAATGCGTCAGGTCTGTACAGTCCACCAGCATGTTGTTCTCAAACTGGGGTTGTGAGAAAAAAGGGAAAGTCACATTCTTTCTGACCCTTTCTAAGACACTGATATCAGAGTTCCTTGCAGATGTTAGTCAGGGGTACTTACAGGCTGAGCAAATTCTGCCCATTTATGTCAGTAAGCCCCATATGTTTAAGCACTTTCTTCACAGTGAGCAATCAGATGTTGTTACTAATAAACAGTCATCTTCAGACCACAGATGAGCATTGGAAAAAGTGTTTTAAAGCTATTATTTTTCTCATGGTGCAGCATTAACTTATATAACCATCATCTTTAGTTCTACTGCCTCCTTATTGATTTAAAGCATGAATTTCAAGTGTGTATATATATATATATATGTATGTATATACACAACGATATATCTCAGCTGGTGTGCTGCTTCATTGCAGTCACCAGCACCAAAGGGAGTTCTGGAATTAATGTAGACCATTAGTAAATCAAAAAAGCAATTCAATACAGCACAGCAGGGAGAAGATGCAATATCCACAGCACTGGAAAAATATTTTAAGAAGGGCAGTTGTTTGTTAAGAGCTAGGGAATTCAGAAAGACAATTTAACAGAATGGTCTAATAAAGATCAGAAATGTGCTGAACAATAATAAAACTCAGAACTGAACAAACAAACAGAAAAAATTCAGAGAACATATCTAAAATCCTATAAAGTAAAATGACATGTTCTCCAAAACCAGGCAGTTGATTATAACCTTGGTCAAGAACAGATCTAAGAATTTTATGCTGCTCTGTGCCTTCAACCTCAAAGAACACTCATGAAAGTATCTAAGCCCTGCAGCCCTAACTTAGTTAGACCCTGGTTAGACCCCTGACCATTGTTATGGGGCATGATGGAAACACTCTTGGTATTGCATAGACTTTCAATATGTTGCCAATGAAAGGTAGAATAAATACTAAAGGATTTTTTTTTTTAATTATCTATTAAAAACTGAATTGCAGCTGGAACTTATCATTTTCAATCAGGATTGTAAAGAGGATTTCCTGTATCCTAGGGAAACACCATCTGGAATCTCTTTTAAGATGAATACAATTTTTTTTCCTTTTTCTTTTTTTTTT